>JAWQRJ010000870.1:0-17982 GCA_033557515.1 Diorygopyx duplodentatus
GTCCTATTTAGTCAGGTGTACTATGAATGAAAAAATTTTTTGTTTCTACTTTTCGATCAATTTTAATTAAACGTTACTCAGAAAAGTATAAACAATTTTTTTTTCAGATACAGATAAAACTAAATGTCTTGAAAAGTAAATTTCAAAACTAAATATCAAGAAATTTAGTTTTATCTGCATCTAGATAGTGCATACTAGTTAGATAGATACAGTAAAACTAAATTTCTTGAAAAGTAAATTTAAAAACTAAATATCAAGAAATTTAGTTTTATCTGTATCTAGATAAATTTCATACTAGTTAGATAGATACAGAGAAAATTAAACTTGTTGAAAAGTAAATTATAAATTATATAAATAATAACAATTATAGATAAAACTATTAGTAGTTATCTAGATATGTCTATATCCAGATAATTGCAAAAAAATAGTATATAATAGATTAAACTAAATTTCTGGAAATCTATCCAGATACAGATAAAACTAAATTTCTTGAAAAGTTAATTTCAAAACTAAATTTCATGAAATAGATAAAATATACATATAATCAGATACAACTAAAACGATACAGATAAAGATAACTTTCTTGAAATCTATTTAGATACAGATAAAAATAAATTTCTTAAAATCTAGATACAGAAACCTGAATTTCTTGAAATCTATCTCGATACAAATAAAACTATTGTTTTGCAATTATCTAGATACAGAAAATTAAATTTCTTGAAATCTATCCACATACAGATAAAACTAGATTTGTTGAAATCTATCTAGATGCTATCTAGATGAAATCTGTTTTGATTAGCTAATTATGAGTCCACAAGTAGCGAAAAAAAATGAAAAGCAATATTCCGTCCAACTGGCGAATACGAAGAAGTAAATTTCAAAGCTAAACATCAAGAAATTTAGTTTTATTTATATCTAGATAGATTTGATACTAGTTAGATAGATACAGAGAAAATTAAACTTGTTGAACAGTAAATTATATAGATAATAACAATTATAGATAAAACTATTAGTAGTTATCTAGATATGTCTATATCCAGATAATTGCAAAAAATAGTATATAATAGATTAAACAAAATTTCTGGAAATCTATCTAGATACAGATAAAACTAAATTTCTTGAAAAGTTAATTTTAAAACTAAATTTCATGAAATAGATAAAATATACATATAATCAGATACAACTAAAACGATACAGATAAAGATAAATTTCTTGAAATCTAAATATTTAGATACAGATAAAAATAAATTTCTTAAAATCTAGATACAGAAACCTAAATTTCTTGAAATCTATCTCGATACAAATAAAACTGTTGTTTTGCAATTATCTAGATACAGAAAATTAAATTTCTTGAAATCTATCCACATACAGATAAAACTAGATTTGTTGAAATCTATCTAGATACTATCTAGATGAAATCTGTTTTGATTAGCTAATTATGAGTGCACAAGTAGCGAAAAAAATGAAAAGCAATATTCCGTTCAACTGGTGAATACGAAGAAGTAAATTTCAAAACTAAATATCAAGAAATTTCGCTTTATCTGTATCTAGATAGATTTCATACTAGTAAGATAGATTCAGAGAAAACTAAATTTGAAAAGAATTTTAAATTATATAGATAATAACAATTATAGATAAAACTATTAGCAGTTATCTAGATATATCTATATCCAGATAATTGCAAAAATAGTATACAATAGATTAAATTAAATTTCTGAAAATCTATCCAGATACAGATAAACTTCAAGAAATTTAGTTTTATTTGTATCTAGATAGATTTCACACTAGTTAGATACCTATCAAGATACTTATCTGTATCTAGATAGATTTGTTGAAATCTATTGTTTTGCAATTATCTAGATACAGAAAATTAAATTTCTTGAAATCTATTTAGATATAGATAAAGCTATTGTTTTGCAATTATCTAGAGACAGAAAACTAAATTTCCTGAAATCTATCTAGGTACAGATAAAACTAAATTTCTTGAAAAGTAAGTTCCAAAAGTAAATTTCAAGAAATTTACTTTTATTTATATCTAGATAGATTTCATACTAGTTAGATAGAGATAAAACTAAATTTCTTGAAATCTATCTAGATACAGATAAAACTATTGTTTTGCAATTATCTAGATACAGAAAACTAAATTTCTTCAAATCCATCTAGATGCAGATAAAACTAGATTTGTCAAAATCTATCTAGATACAGATAAAACTATTGTTTTGCAATCATTTAGATACAAAAAACTAAATTTCTTGAAATCTATTGAGATACAGATAAAACCATTGTTTTACAATTATCTAGATACAGAAAACTAAATTTTTTGAAATCTATCTAGATGCAGATAAACTAGATTTGTTGAAATCTATCTGGGTACAGACTAAATGAAATTTTTTGAAATCTATCTAGATACAGATAAAAATAGATTTTTTGAAACCTATCTAGATACAGATAAAACTATTGTTTTGCAATCATCTAAATACAGAAAACTAAATTTCTTGAATCCATCTAGACACCGATAAACTAGATTTGTTGAAATCTATGTGGATACAGGCTAAACGAAATTTATTGAAATCTATCTAGATACCGACAAAACTAAATTTGTCGAAATCTACCTAGATACAGATAAAACTATTGTTTTGCAATCATCTGGATACAAAAAACTAAATTTCTTGAAATCTGTTGAGATACAGATAAAACCATTGTTTTGCAATTATCTAGATGCAGACTAAACTAAATTTCCCAAAATCTATCTTGATACAGATAAAACTATTGCTTTACAATTATCTAGATACAGAAAACTAAATTTCTTGAAATCTATCTAGACACAAATAAGACTAGATTTGTTGAAATCTATCTAGATACAGATAAATCTATTGTTTTGCAATGATCTAGATACAGAAAATTGAATTTCTTGAAATCTATTTAGATACAGACAAAACTATTGTTTTGCAATTATCTAGAGACAGAAAACTAAATTTCCTGAAATCTATCTAGGTACAGATAAAACTAAATTTCTTGAAGAGTAAATTCCAAAACTAAATTTCTAGAAATTTACTTTTATTTGTATCTAGATAGATTTCATACTAATTTTATAGAGATAAAACTAAATTTCTTGAAATCTATCTAGATACAGATAAAACAAAATTTGTTGAAATCTTTCTGGATACAGATAAAACTATTGTTTTGCAATTATCTAGATACAGAAAACTAAATTTCTTGAAATCTGTTGAGATACAGATAAAACCATTGTTTTGAAATTATCTAGATGCAGACTAAACTAAATTTCCCAAAATCTATCTTGATACAGATAAAACTATTGTTTTACAATTATCTATATATAGAAAACTAAATTTCTTGAAATCTATCTAGACACAAATAAGACTAGATTTGTTGAAATCTATCTAAATACAGATAAAACTATTGTTTTGCAATGATCTAGATATAGAAAATTAAATTTCTTGAAATCTATTTAGATACAGATAAAATTATTGTTTTGCAATTATCTAGAGACAGAAAACTAAATTTCCTGAAATCTATCTAAGTACAGATAAAACTAAATTTCTTGAAAAGTAAATTCCAAAACTAAATTTCAAGAAATTTACTTTTATTTGTATCCAGATAGATTTCATACTAATTTTATAGAGATAAAACTAAATTTCCTGAAATCTATCTAGATACAGATAAAACTAAATTTGTTGAAATCTTTCTGGATACAGATAAAACTATTGTTTTACAATTATCTAGATACAGAGAACTAAATTTCTTCAAGTCCATCTAGATGCAGATAAAACTAGATTTGTTGAAATCTATCTGGATACAGACTAAACGAAATTTCTTCAAATCTATCTAGATACAGACAAAATTAAATTTGTCGAAATCTACCTAGATACAGATAAAACGAAATTTCTTGGAAAGTAAATTTCAAAATTAAATTTTTCCGTTATTTTATGTATTTATTAAAACTTTATCTATCAAGATTTCAAGTCTGTATCTAGGTAGATATTTCTCCGTGACGAGTATACTCGTCTACCACAGTTAACTGGTTAAAAGATGTGAGAATAACCAAACGTACAACTTACGAGTAAAAACAAAAAAGTCGGAAACCACACCGGATATCAGTAGTCCGGATATTCTCTATAAAATACACAGAAATTAATTAATCAATTAACAATCTTGTGAACGGTTTGTATAATTTATTTTTCTGCGCAATTTAAATAGTGTCTCATCGGTCCAAAACAACGGGCCTAATAGTTAATTGTACTAACACTCAATTGTCCTAATCGTCAACTGTCCTAATTGTAAATTGGCCTAATTAAAAAGAAGCCAGAAAAAAAAATTATAATATCACCTTAATTTTTTATTATCAAGTTATTTGCTGTTAAATAACTGACGATATAAGACTGTATTATGAAATATGATATGTAATTGTTTTCCGAAAACTGTTTTTAATTTTAAATTTTAAACCTTTATCAAACCATGCGTTTTGTTTTATAAGATTTCCACACATGCTCATTTACCTACAACATAAAACTGACTGTTCAATAACTAACTGTTCAATGCAAACATTGATATTAGAGATTCCATAGACATAACAATACCGACAACGGGAAAAGTTCATACCATGCACTGTTTAATTAGACACAAAGGTGTAATAGTCTCACCGGATTTTGAATCACCTGCAATTATTATTATTGCAAAGTTTATATACAATTTACGAAGTGTTAGATACCTAAAGTGGGCTACGAATTTTAGGGGAATCAACTAGTGGACAGAAAGACAGACAGAAGCATCGGAACACACTCCACAAGTAAAAAAATATACTTAAGTCTCTTTGGGTAATTTACGCTTAGTTACCTAATGCGGCAATACCGGTGACGATTTTACATGAAATTCGCTACAAAACAGAAAGAAGTTTTTAATCGATTTGCGTATCGTAAGGTTTGAGGTGTTTCCGAAAAATTACGATTATATAATAATTTAGAAAATACTTACTGATTATTATGATTAGAATTACCAATCCAATCACGCCCATTATTATCATCATCTAGAAAAGGAAATGTGCAAGAAAAATCGATAACGATAAGCAAGTTTAATTGCAAGCAAAGAATTACCTTTAAATTCTGCAACCAAAACTTTCGTTTCAATTTCCCCGCCTGCTGCTCGAATTGCGAAGCCCCTTGTTGCAAAGCATCTAAAAACGACGGATTTTTGGCGATCGAACGATACGAATAACCGAACACAAAGGTAGTTTCGATCGAAATTCTCCGTTACGGAAAAACCGCTCACCTGCTCTGTCGTCCAGTTCGGACAGCTTCTGATCCCTCTCCAGCACCTTCTCGACGTTCGTCTTCATTATGTCGACCACCTCGTCCACCTGCGCCTGCGACTGCTGGAGCCTCTTCTGCGCCGCTATCTGCTGCGGCGTCCTCGGCCCTCCGACGATGCCATCGTCTCCCGATGGGGCCGCCAAGTTGTCTCCCGTCGACCTGTCCGGGACAGAGAAACTCGGCGGTGAGAGCGAAGTTTAACTTATCGGGGGACACATTCTCAATTCTTAATCAAGACGTACCCAATCTATTTCTTTAATGAATTGACAGTACTGTCAGAGCATAACTTCAACATAACCCCTTTGACACCTTCGTAACATAACCCCACTTTCGGCGTATTTTCTTTAGTATATCATTACATGTTAGCACTTTGTTTATCTCAACTGTAAAAAGGCAACAATTCCTTTTGTGTTCTATTCTGCGACTTTTCGTATAGTTGAAGGTATCTTTGGTGCGTTTCATTGCTTTGCTCAAGTTTTTTTTTTGAGGTTGACAATACCGACAACACCGACAATACCGACAACACCGACAATACCGACAGTCTATTACCAATCCTACCAATCCACCTTAATTATAAGATATAGTTGATATTTATGGCACTAGGTGGTAGTTTTATTTCAATCTGTCAAATGGTTCTGTCAAATGTGAACGGAGACATCTTTTAGTTATAAATCCGTCGTAAACCGGTAATTATTCGTATGTAAAAAGTGTGACTGTGTTTTCTATAAAACTGCTTCAATTGTGCGTCGGTTTATTCACACCTGAAGATTACGCGTTAGTACCGATATAGGGGATTCCCTCAATGCACATCGTTTTTAATTTTTCATATTCGTAAGTAAACGATTACATTATTTTTAATTACATATTTTATATTTTGAGTAATATGTGTAGCCTTATTATGTCGAAAGAAATTAAAAATAAGGAAGAAGTAAAAATAAAAGTAAGATATAACTTGAAGCTTCTATTTCATCATTAAAGGATGAATATTCTCAGATAGTACAATTGGTGCATTCATTGGTTGGCGAAGGTTTCGACGATATTACTGAAGGAGATATTACAGAATTAAGAAGAACTAAGTGAAGATGATTTAATTAACATGATTGATGAAACTAGTGATTGTGACAATGATACTGATGAAGAAGAATTTGAATCAGTTGCATTTACAGCAAAAATCATCCGCGAAGGATTGGGAAGAAAATTGGGTAATCATTTTGTACAAAATGACTCAAATGTTGAACGGGTTCTTCGATTCTAACGTGATATTAATCACTGCTTGGCTCAATATGATGAGGTCTATAAAGATATAACCAGAAATCAGAAGCAAATGTTAATAACGGATTTCATTACCAAATCTTCTCGGGGTGTAAATGTTTCTGCTTCAAACATCGAATCGGCACAAATAATTTCGTCTGATGAAAGTGACCTCGAACCAGTCGCTGAGAATAGATTGACAGTGATTAATGATAGTAATGAATGATGATAACTGCCATCAACCCTTGCAATAATTTTTAGAATTGGGAAGAAAATTGGGTAATCATTTTGTACAAAATGACTCAAATGTTGAACGGGCTCTTCGATTCCAACGTGATATTAATCACTGCTTGGTTCAATATGATGAGGTTTGTAATGATCTAACAACAAATCAGAAGGAAATGTTGATAACGGATTTCATTACCAAATCTCCTCGGGGTGTAAATGTTTTTACTTCAAACATCGAACTTCAAACACGAAACAGCACAAATAATTTCGACTGGTTCGAGGTCAAAAACCAGTCACGAAGATATAGTGATGAATGATGATAACTGCCATCAACCCTTGCAATAATTTTTTATGACTCTTTTAGATTTTATTTTTTGTTTCTTTGTATTTTGTATTTAATTAATAAAAGCATATATTTCTTTGGCTTTTCAATATTTTTGCTTGATTTTGCTTTATTTGTACGTTAAAAAATTGAAAAAAAAAATCGTAATTAATACACAACGAAATTCTGCGTTTTTTGCATACTTTTCGATTTACACGGTTTCACATTCAAAAAGTTACAATTCGATTCACACGTTTTTTTTTTACTCAGGAACCTATCTACAGTGTAAATCGAGGAAGTAGCATTTTTTTCCTATATATATATATTTCCCACTATAGAGTAGAACTTTATAGTGTGATATAGAAAGGATGAAAGCCCAACACAATACTATCTACTAATACTATTAAACGAGCTAATCTTGTATGTATGTATTTTCTGTTCTCGAAAATGGCTTTAATTTGCCGGCCGATATTTGCAAGGTTTCAAGATTGTGATGCGAAAAATGGATTTATATAGGTCTCAAGTTTTTTAATATTGCGAAACAACACGACTTGAGTCAGTTCAGTCTATCAGCTATTATTAAATATAAAAATTACGGACTATAATACGTTGACATAACTTTTTTATCGCATAACAACTAGAGAATACATATTAAAACGATATTTCATAAAAAACAATCTTACCTAAATACATTTATATAGAATTTCTCAAGGAGATGAGCTTCAAATGGATATTTCCTCCTCTGCCTCGAGAATCGTGAGGGTGGGGTGAGATGAGAATATTTTATGTTGACCTGAGATTCATGATTTAAATTGTGAGCTGATATGGTTTGGACACTTCTGCGAGTTTGTTTGGATGGTGTTTCGGCCTTTGAACTGTTTGTTTTGTAATCTTCCATA
Organism: Diorygopyx duplodentatus; assembly: GCA_033557515.1. Taxonomy (NCBI): domain Eukaryota; kingdom Metazoa; phylum Arthropoda; class Insecta; order Coleoptera; family Scarabaeidae; genus Diorygopyx; species Diorygopyx duplodentatus. Next base: position 8,028 of record JAWQRJ010000870.1, read on the forward strand.
TTATTGCTGTAGAAAATGTCCAGAGCCGATCTTAAAATGTGTGCATGTTCGAAAAAAACGCACCAAACGAAACCTAAGTACTAAAAATTAAACATTATATATTATTAGTAAAGCCATGTCGATTCAAACGCCTATGTTATTTACTAATCAAAAGACGACGTTCACATCTTTCCAATCGTTTATACCTATTAGGATTTGAAGAAGCCATACAAATTACAAATCTGCGTTGCATATAGACCAAATAACATTTATATTTATTATATATTGTTATTATAAATTAATTACCTAGTTAAACAGGAAGGGGAATAAAAACCAACTTGGGAACAAACAGCATTTTTTTCTTAACTGCAGGAAACAATTAGCAAATTCACCATATAATATTCTAAATTACTTCTATTTTATATACTAATTAAAAAGGAACAAAACCGACGTGACTTTTCAAAAGGCTCGTCACTTGTTTCACTTGAAACAATTAAAGGAAGGTATTAATGTTCGATACAAAGATTTTGAAAATGTGTGTCCGATCTTGGATTATAAAACCATTTGAAATGTGACGAGAGGTTCTAACTCCAGGTAAACTGTAAAAACCAAAGGGGTATTTTAAATATCTCCATATCTAGAAAAAAAACACAACAGAAATGCTAATTTTTATTAGCAGCATTAAATTACTCATTCAAATTTTTACTTTCTCTTACCCTGAAGGTATAAAGAGAATCAATATCACAAGTACTTTTCAGCAATCCGACGCATGGTAGCCTCACTCACCTCTAAGATGGTTGCCAAGTTCCTTAGCGACGTCTCTGGTTAGCGGAATCCTCTTCTCCGAGGATTCCTCCGGGCCACATACTTTTGTGCGATGTCACACAGTTGATCTGGGGTTCCTTAAGAACCTTATTGTCTTGTCGACGATCTTCTTTTGTAATAATCCCCTAACCTAGTAACCCTCATCTGTAAGCGACCTAAATGCCAATACCGTTGACAAAGTCAACAATGGATTTCGTACCTGAAAAAATGGATACCTGAAAGAGTGCCTGATAAAAAAAGATAATTTCACATCTAACGGGAATCTAATGGAAAAATTATGATACAGTTGCACTTGCAGAACATTTAAAACAGTACTTTTCATCTTTAGCATAAGAAAAATAATTCCAAGAGGATGCTCCTTTGAACAATGGTGTAATTAATACATTTTTCTCTAACCATTTAATCGTGATCAAATCATTTGACTTTCCTATCCTGTAGTTCGTCTACGACTGAAACCACTGATAGGAACAAATTAGGTGTTCACAATCTTCAAGTGAAGTGTTGACCAACTATGCATTGATAAATATTCCTTCACATCCGTAAACGATATTTAATACAGCAAACATCGCCACAAGAACCCGAATACAAAAACTCCCCCGAAATTAGTTTCCGCAAATTGGCTCGCATAAATCCACAATTTCGAGGCAAATTATCGCTCTCCCCCGAGTCAACATACATAATACATTGACGCCCGTCGATGTGCCATAAGAAACACCTCCCTTCCCCCCCCTCCCTCCGTCGCCCCCGGAATCTAATCCCGGAGATTAATAACCAGTTTAAGGGAGTCTAATGGCGTCGCATTAATTTCCAGGACGGAGAACGCGGCTACCTCGAGGGCCTCGCCTCGAGATATGCAGATTTATTCAGCACGCACTACGGAGACGTCCTCAGTCACCTGGAGGACCTGAGGAGGAGGGACTGGGCCGAAATGTCGCCCAGAGAGAGGATCGCGGCGACTCCCGGCACACCGCCGAGCAACTACAGTCCCGCGAACGTCGGGACGCCCGTCAGTTCTGGACACGGATTGACCAGCTCGCAGTCTCAACCTATTTACGTTCCAGGAAAATATTCCGTGAGTATTCATCAGATTGTTTGTCTCTTTGAAAAACTCTTTTATGAATCACCCTTCCCTATCGTTAAGTGTCGGAAGTTGTAATGGAAAATTTTGTAACAGTCTTCGATGATGACACGAATTATTATTATCCTATCCTTAAGACTTCAACACACAGGACGCGGTCTGCCCGCGCGGACTAGACCGCGCGTCGGCAGACTTTGAAAGTTAACGTGCGAGGCAGAAACACTAACACACGCTAGAGGAAGAGAGAAGGACTATCTGCACGGCAATAAACACAATGCAGCTAGTGAGGCTGCATTGTGTGCAACTAGTGAGCTAGTAGGCAACTAGCAGCTACTGAGGCTGCAAGCTACTTTCACGGCTACTGGTCATTGTTACTGGTTCACTACTGGTTTCACTACTACTGGTTTCACTACTGGTTTCACTACTACTGGTTTCACTACTGGTTCCACTACTACTGGTTTCACTACTGGTTCCACTGTCCTCTATCGGAGCGCCGCAGCCCTCTGCGCGCTTTGTAGATCAGGCCTCCCTCCAATTATCTAGCACGGTGGTTGCTAAACGGCGGACCAGGCTGTTCCGCGTCGCTCCTTTCCTTGGCTAGGACCGGTTTCGGGGTGGCCGCTCTTGACAAAAACCCGGTTTTTTTAAACGCTTCGTTACAACATCAATACAGAGTATCACTATTAAACAATTAAAGAGTTTAAGGATTAAACAATGCGGAGTTCGCGGCGGACGCGCGATCTAGTCCGCGCGGACAGACCGCGTCCTGTGTGTTGGAGCCTTTAACTTTGCTAAAATGCGTTTTTCTTTCTGTTTCTGTAGCCATCGAGCTGTTTGAGCGACAAAGAGGAAGACGAAATCTACGGTTTCGGCTATGGTGTGTTTGGGGCCCAAATAGCCAGACAACAGCAAAGACTGCTGGGTCAGCCAACGAGCCATCAGCCACTTCTGATGCAGCACCAACAAAATTACCAAACGTAAGCACTGTTATCCAAAACTTGCGCACTCCTCTTTACTGGCGTCGGTGGATTGTTGCTGTTCTCAGTTCCTTCTTAGAGAACAAAGGGAGGGGTCGGCACCATTCACTACACTCCAATCGATAACTATTTGCTTTGCATATTCCGGGTTTATGGTAATCAACTCTCTCGCCCATTACCGTCCAAAATTGAATATTAATTGCATGGTTATCCGGGCAAATTGATCTGACAAATCCCAACGGGGAGACGCAAGTCGCAGTATAAAAATGTTCTGGAGGGTGCGGGGATATTTAGAAAACGGGCTTTATTGCGAAGATATGAATAACTGAAGTATTGAAGAAGTGTTTTCAAATAAACTACATTTTGTTCCAGATGTCTCAGTCCTAGATCAGCCTACTTCTACGAATTCCCACCTAACGGTAAGTGCTTTGCCCTCTCCCCCTCTGCAAACGTTCGCAATTTCGAAATCCGTTCGATTCTATATTAGTTTTAATCTACACGCTCGGTCCGGGTAGTTAATAAAAACCATAATCCGGATAATGCGGTCGTTGCATTATAAATCGAACTGCAATTACAGCCCGGAAACACAATTACTGCAGTCCGCGCAGTTGGTATTTATTATATGGGTCAATCACGATTTAATTGTAATTAATAGCAGGGCAGGCATCATTCGTTTCCTCTTGATGTGTGGTTTTGTTTTCTATGTCGGCAATCGGATAAATAAGGCATGTCGGGATTGGACAAACTGCCGCGACCAGCCTACCGTTACCTGTACGCGTTTATGGAATTAATATAGTTTTCAATATGCCAATCGTATTATTTCTGACAAATATGAAGATATTTGTCAAAAATAATATCGTCACAAACTACTGTCAAGTTGTAATTTATTTTGTGTCCAGTTTATAGAGTATGTTTAAATAAAGTTGAGCTTGGTTTAGAATTCTTGGATGCGTTAACCAAGTTTGCGCCCGGTTTGCCCTACGTATAATCCCTCACAGTTATTACAATTAACTATGTATATACCGTTTTTTCTAGAGTGAGAATTTTTGGTTTATGATTGGAAAACGTTTTAAAAAGATTGTTATTTGTTTTAAAAGCGGGGATTATATTATATTATTATATTGATTATTATATAATTTTATTTATGATGTTCTTATCGAAGAATATTTTCACCAAGATTAAATATATAAGTTACACGTCACAGCTCGGCGGTGGTGTTTTTAAAAAGCACTCACAAGTTGGTGTAACACATTTATTTGTTTCGTAAGTTCGGATAACAGCGTTGAGTACGAAGGATTGTTATACATTAACGCACGGTAGAGTTCTCTCGGCTTATATAGCGAGTCTTAATCTAAAATATGTCTACTCAGCATTTCCTTTGTTTGGAGATGATTCCTTTGTTCGGAGACAAATATGTCTACTCAGCATTTCCTTTGTTTGGAGATGACCTTGCGTCTACGAGTCACACATGGTGACACATAACTTCTCCCTCCTTGGGATAGGACTTCTGAACCGCGTCCACGGTGTAAACAACCCCTGAACGCAATTCTCGGTCCTCCTCACTCGTTCTTCGGGGGCAAAGAACCGATTTCTTATCGCGACCGACGACTAGAATTACCGGTAAAATACGCGTTAAAGGTTACGCGGTGAAACGTAACTGCAGACGGTAGCCGGACGATAAACGCGGCCATCGCTAAGCCAGTTATTTGTCGACAGAGATTTGGCGAGTAACAAGATCGGCTCGTTGGAGGGCCGCCCGTTCAAGGGGATGACCCAGATGCACGACCTCCTGTTATCCAACAACGACATCCAGTTGATTCCGCAGGACGCCTTCTATGGACTCGTGAAGCTGCAAGTGCTGTGAGTACCGTTGTCAAGACGTCGTTGTCGAACGGTTATGGGATTGTAGGGATAAAGATTTTATCGGATTATTACGAGAAATCTGCTACTGCTGATGTTGTTCTGTGTTCCACAGGGATTTGGAGAACAATAAGGTCGTGGAGATACATCAGGATGCGTTCTTATCAATACCGAACGTCCAAGACTTGTAAGTAATCGTCAACCACGAAGACTGCTGAGAGGTTTCATGGGAAACTATCTAAGTCTGAAGTAACAATTAATATTTTCAGGAATTTGGGCAACAACGTGTTTCCAAACCTTCCATACGTCGGGTTGGACAATCTTCTCCACATCAAAACCTTCAACAACCCAAACTTGAAGGTCTTTCCGAAACCGGAAGCGTTTCCAAAAATCCAAACGCTAGTCCTAGCCTACGCCTACCACTGTTGCGCTTTTCTCCCGCTAGTCCTGTCAAGTCCTCCTCCAAAAGTCAAGGACGTCGTCATCTTTCCAAAAAACCGCGACATGGATCTAAGCCTTTGGAACTCGTCCACCAACATTTTTCCATTCTACGGTAATTAATTTGGTACTATACAACTTTTTTCACTAAACCACTCGTGTCTTTTTATCAGATAACGTTTCAGAAAAACTAGGATCGGATTTTAAGAACTGGTGGAGCCGCATGGGCACGGACGTCACATATCCTGAAACCTTCGCATCGTGGATGGACGAGTACTCCGAAGATGAGCAAGCTAAACTTCTGGACAACGAGGTCACTTCCGGGAAGATACAGTGTCTACCTTCGCCAGGCCCGTTCCTTCCGTGCCAGGATTTGTTCGACTGGTGGACGCTGAGGTGCGGAGTCTGGATCGTCTTCCTCTGCGCCATGCTGGGAAACGGGACCGTGGTTTTCGTGCTGATATTCTCGAGGAGCAAAATGGATGTGCCGAGGTTCCTCGTCTGTAACCTTGCTGCCGCCGATTTCTGCATGGGACTGTACTTGGGTGAGTGAATACCAATATCTCCTTGGCTTCTTGGCTGCACGCTATTAATTTTGCAAAAGTTACTTTTCAAACAAATTAAGCTAATGATAAAAGCAAAAATTAAACATCAAAAAACCATCACCAGAAAATAAACAAGAGAAACTGAAGATAAAATATTCTATCATAAGTAGAAGAAAAGTAGCTAAATCTTGAACAAGCAAGAAGGTAATACAAAATAAAACACTGTTTTGCAAAAACAAACAAAGGATAACTGGTAGAAGAAATCAAAGAGGGACTGATCAAAAATGATTCAAACATTTCGAATAAGTATTTAAGATGGATGATAATGAAGCACAAGGGTTAACAATCGAAGAAATGATAATGGAGGGGGAAGGTCTCCTTCACTGGGAAGGAGAAATTAAAGAGATTGTCGAGATTCGCAAAATATTGCAATTTAACCCAACATGCCTTAGTCCAAAAGTTGGTAGTGAAGGAGATAGAGGGAGTTAAAGTCAATATTTTCAATTTTCTTCAATAACTTCCAGGAATTTTGAGTGTATGAGGAATTATAACACAGCCCAAAACGTGTTTCAAATATAACATTAATTTTCGCTTTCAACTCTAATTTGTAATTATGAATAATACTAGCAGCAACCAATAAGGCAAAAGCCAACATGCATGGAATTAGAACCATACCATCCCAGATCAGAGAATATCTTAAGGAAGGTGGAAGATGAACCAAAAAGAAAAGGGATTACCAGAAGTTTAGGAGAGAAAAGTATTTGAGGAAAATTTATGATGGAAGAAGGGAAGGAGACAAGTGGCTAAGAAACACAAACAGTAAACTAAGATTGCTGGGGAATATCTGAAGACTACCAGTGGAAAGAATAACGAAACAAATCTTTCAGATCTTTTCAGTTTTTCCTGACCATCATTGATGCTTCATTAATTTTGCTTCTTGCTTCTGCTTCAACTGGTATACCAATGCTATTCTTGGTCTCTACCTTTTGATCACTCCAACTCTTTCCAGGTTTTCTAGCAGTCATCGATGCTTCAACTCTTGGAGAATTCCGAATGTACGCCATCCCGTGGCAGATGTCCGTCGCGTGCCAACTGGCAGGGTTTCTCGGTGTTCTCAGCTCCGAGCTGTCAGTCTTCACTCTGGCCGTCATCACGCTGGAGCGCAACTACGCGATCACCCACGCGATGCATCTCAACAAGCGCCTGTCGCTGAAGCACGCCAGTTACATCATGCTGTTCGGCTGGTCCTTCTCCGTCGTCATGGCCGTCTTGCCCCTCTTCAACGTTTCCGATTACAGGAAGTTCGCGGTGTGCCTGCCGTTCGAGACGAAGGACGCGGTCAGCCTGACTTACGTGGTGTTCTTGATGTTCATAAACGGGGTCGCCTTCCTGATCTTGATGGGCTGCTATCTGAAGATGTATTGCGCCATTCGCGGCTCGCAAGCTTGGAATACCAACGATTCGAGGATCGCCAAGAGGATGGCGCTGTTGGTGTTTACCGATTTTCTCTGCTGGTCGCCCATAGCTTTCTTCTCGCTGACCGCAGCTTTTGGGTTGCACTTAATCACTTTGGAACAGGCTAAAGTGTTCACCGTTTTTGTCCTTCCTTTGAATTCTTGTTGTAATCCGTTTTTGTACGCGATCCTCACGAAGCAGTTCAAAAAGGATTGCGTGATGATCTGCAAGGCTATCGAAGAGAGCAGGGTGACCAGAGGCATAGGAAGATGCCGTCATAGTTCTAACTTCAGCAATCGTCAAACCCCGGCGAACACAAACAGTTTAGCCGACAGATCCTCCCGGGAGAACCAAAATCATCATGTTCCAACGTGTACTTGCAACGCCAAACTGTTAGGGGACCAAGTGCAAGTTCAAACGCCGCACGACAGGAAGACGAGAACGAAAGAATGGTTGCTGGCGAAAGCGAGATGGTTGCTGTGCATCCGGAGACCAACCAGACATCGTACAAGAAACGACCAGTACACCTACCAGATAGCTGAGATCCAACAGAAACAGCACAAGAGGGCATCCTCGGTTTCCTCCAGCGAAAACTTCAGCTCGTCGCGATCGGATTCGTGGAGGCACAACCACCATTGCGGCATCCCCCTAAGACTGTTGGATCCGAAGAGGAGAGCCTCGTCCTGGTTGGTCACCAGGAAAACCTCGCAGGACTCCAACTTGTCCAGTTCGAGGAACGACTCCTCGGGATCGGCCACTACCGCGTCAACGAGCACCTGGAGGGTGTCGCGGTCCAGCGCTTCGAGTGACGCTCCGAGGTTGCGGAACAAACCGAGGTTGACGAGGCAGTGCGCCATACAGGACGAGTCGGAACCGCCCGGGTCGCCCGGGAGGCTGACCGTGAGGTTCCTGACGACGATTCCTTCCGCCGCGGAGAACAGCATGCAGCTGGAGGACGAGCCCAGTATTATAGTGAGTCCTTCGAAGGACGCGCAGGGTCCGCTCTACGCCATCCTGCACACGCAGCCGGTGACGCCCACGAGGAGGCAGTCGATAGTGACGTTGCATCCTGCGGAACCGCAGTCCAATTCTAGTCAATCCGAGGCCGGACCGTCCACTGTAGCTGATGACGATGCCGTAAGATAATAATTTGAAAACGCGTAGTAGAGTATGTATACTTGTAAGACTAATGAAAAGATGAATCCAGGGATTGTATGTGCGAGGGAGTTGAAGGATTATATCAATGAGGCGTGTGTCAATTTAATTAACTACTTCAATTGGAGATTGTACATAAAAAAAAATTTATAATATAATAATAATATAGAGCTTTAAACAAAGATAATTCGTCTTCTCCATTGTTGTTTTTCACAAAAATCTTTATAAAACGCTTATAAAATAATGTTTATAACATAAAAATTATGCAGTTAAAAAAAGATATCAAAACTCGCTTTCGGGAGATCATACGATAATAAGGGGGACTCTTCTTGTACCTCAAATTTAATAGCTCAACAGATACTTTACACCTGTAAAAGAAACATTAAACTCGATCAATTTGTTTTCGAATAAAATGGGTTTAAGTGTACCGGGGTTGTAAATTTCGGCATTTGCTAATTAATATGCTGGGTGTAAACCCGTAGTAAGGCAAATGTTTGAAAATAATAAATGTTTAAATGTAAAAAAAATGTGACTAAACCTAAGATATTTTATTAAGAATAAAACAAAAACGCGTCTAATATGTATCCTCATTGATATAAATCCAACCCTGCACTACTTTAAGATAATAGTTTATTTTGTATTATTATACACATTTGTAAGTTTATCACACTACAAATTACTATTTACTACTACTTTTTTGTACGATATATTTATTGCATTTGTACATACTGAAGTCCGATTATCTGTCGGATGCGTGATATTCCTAGCCCTAAGTCTTTTTAGCTAAAGTTTAGTAGTTTCCCACCTCCTTTTCCTCCGATCTTGTATCTCTTATAGTATACTTTGTTGTGCCCATTTCTTTCTCAGATAATGTAAGTAAAATAATTTATATAACGTGAAAAGAGAAAACGATAAGAGTATTTAAGACAAAAGAGATGTGTATAATACATAAAAAGAAGATGTTATTTATATATATAAATTGATGATATGAGACGAATTAGAACGTTCTGTGTTCGAAGAGTATGATATTAAATTATCTTCTACCCAAGGATTTTTTGTGTATTATTTAATAGTATGTTGAAACATATTTAATAACCACAATACACACAACTTGTCATGTTATTAACTTAATTTCACCTCTTGCATATATTATGTCTGGATTACCATAGATTTCAGATTAGAATGATATACAGTAAAACCTGTGTAAAAGTTCCCCGAATCCACTAAAAGGAAATACCCATATACGAAAACCCGTTATTTATGGCCACCCTCATAAAACGACCTCGGCCAAATAAACCCAAAATTTTACGACCTATCTTCACAGAAATTTACCTGCCGATATCGGCCGATATTATTCGGTCGTCTTCGAAAGGTTCTCTCGGTTACTCGATTAGTTTAAAGTTGTCTCCGTATTCGAAAGATTCTTAATTAAGTATGTCGCTAAAAAGAAAACGTTTGTCGTTAAAAGACAAAATAAATACAATCGCGGAAAGTTGAAAAGTATGCGTTAAGTTCGCGAAAGTTGACCGAAAAATATGTGGTTGGAAAAACACAAATTAACGATATTATGAAAAATGAAGGTGAATTAAAAAACATGGTTGAGGAAGGTATTAACTTGGAGCAAAAACGAAAATTTCCGAAGT
>JAWQRJ010000871.1:0-17979 GCA_033557515.1 Diorygopyx duplodentatus
TTTCTAGAAGAAAAACTTAAAATGGTTTCTTTCTTTTGCTTTATTTTGCAAATCGTAGATTTCGCTACATTGTATTTTCTTGATAAATTTGAAGCACTTGCACCTTTACTTAGCTCCTGAATTACAAGAGATTTTTCATGCAGAGTTAAACACTTTGGTTTTTCAGCGACATTACATCAATATTCACTAAACCTTTCCACAACCGCTCAAAAGCAACAGGCAACTAAAGACTAAATGAAATAGTAAGAGATCGTCAGTAAACTACAAAGGAAAACTGGAGAAATACTGGGCACGACTGTCGGGAACCCCCAGTATCGATCGCGACTGCCAGGAATCCCCGGAAGTAGTTCCCCCCGGTAAAGGATATCATTTGTTCATGTTATACGGTGGCTAAACGGTGTCACATTTCCAACGCTGTATAAACGGTGGTTATACAGCGTTGGAAATGTGATTTACGTTATCCGGAGGTTTACGTTATCCGAAATTCACGGTATCGAGATTCTACTGTATTCGCTAACTGATTCCCTACCATAAAATAACTGAATTTTTTGTCTGTTCTAACTTAGCCGCAAAATGTACTATTTTTGAGAAAACCATTGAAACGGTTTAATGTAACCATGTGCTTAAAATTTTTGTCCCTGAATATTATGTCCAATATTCTACACCATTCTACTATTTTAAATAGTTTCTACTATTTCTCACTATTTAATGCGGTGTGGTATTGTAGAATAGTTCATTTTAATCCATCTTCTAAGTTCCTAAAATACACAGTCCATTGGTTTAATGTTGTTTAAGAACTAACATTAAAGTACTGTGGAATTTTTACTCAAGAATCAAGTCGTTTGCATGAAACTGACAGAAGAAGTAAAACAGGATGTGGGAATTGGATATACGTCTCTTCTCAGTCGATCGGCGCTCCGTGACAATTGTTTTGCTGTAGTTCCTCCTTGGGATTACTAAAAAGTACGTTTATTATTTTTTTTCTTTCTTAAGCTTAAAAGGTTTCTAACATGATTCAAACGTAAACGTTTATGCAGTTGCTACCTACGTTAGCATAGAGGTAACCCACAATGCATCTTATTATTTTTTGTTCCCATAAGCTTTTAACGGCTAGTTGCTAATCGAATCAAAATTCCAGGAAAATCAAATCAAAATTCCTTAATGGTTGTTATGTCTACTCGAATACCACCTTTTAGTAGTGGCGCAGAAAAGGCAAAAATTTCGCAACGGTCTATTCAACATTATGTCAGTATTACAACATACCTAAGATAGGAAAGTAGTAACCTTTTTCTTTGTAGGGGATGCAGAAAACAAATTTTACCAAAGAATGGTGTACACCTCAGAAATCATTTCCGGAAGTTTGATTACAAACGTGGTCATTTGTAACCAGCGCTGAGCGATTGAGATGATGGGACAGAAAGGCAATTTACACATCCTGTTTTACTTCTTCTGTTAGTTTCCAGTGGTGACTTGTTTGTTGAATAGAATTGTCAGAGGTGGCTTAATGTTATTTAAAAAAATAACAGTGCACCACTATACATTTCAGTAACTTAGAATACACATGAATGTATCCAAATGAACTGTACTATAATATTACGTGGCATTAAAAAGAAAATCAACAATCAAATCAAATCACAATGTTAAAAATCGACATTTTATTGACCAGGGCCGGAACTAGCTTTTTTGGGACCCTGGGCCAATCAAATTTTATGAATTACATAAAGCTATTTATTTCCCTAAAATAATAGTTTTAATCAGTAGTACAACCAGAAACACAAATTTTGGAAGGAGCAACATTTTTTTAGCTAGGTATATTTCCGCTAATTTCTGCGAACACTTTCTAAATTTACGTGTATTTTCCTTGTTTTCTTTTGAGACGGGGGAGGGCGTGCCCCCACCCCCACCCTATTGGTATGGGCCACTGGTTTTAACTCCTTCAGATTAACTATTTATTTGAAAAGGAATACAATATAAGATTAATAAAACAGGCGTACAAAAAAAGATGTCTTTATATTTATTATTGTAATTATTTTTAATTGTTCTAATAATTCATAATATTTAATTGTTCATAAACTTACAATTTATCTAACTGTACCCTTCTTGCCTTAATTTCGGCGATTTCAGCAATCAATTCATCAAAGTTAACACTTTGAGTAATATTATACTCAATTGATATTATTGAAAGATTGGATAGTTTCTCTTGAGCTAGGGGTGATCTTAGGTGATTTTTAATTAACTTTAATTTGCTGAAATTACTCTCACACGAAGCAGTCGAAATGGAAAGAGTCAGAAATATTCGTAGGGCAAGTACGATATTTTGATATGGATATGAAAATATGGAAAATATACAACCAACTCCTTGGTTGTACACGTTCTCAATTTAGAATCAAGCCTTTTCGGCTTACTGCAACTGATCTAAGAAAACTTGCGTATCAATTGACAGAAAAATACGTACTCCAGAGGCAACATCAATGTCTAGGGCTTTCAATAAAGAATGTGTTTATTTTATGGATTCTTTAAAAAATACGAATCTATATTAGATGAATACAAGTTCACTGCTAACCAGATATATAACGTTGACGAAACAGGACAATCCTGTTCACAAACCATATAAAATAATTGCTCAAAAAAGCAAACATCAAGTTGGTGCAATTAGAAGCGGTGAAAGAGGTTTAACCACCACAACTGTATGTTGTGTGAATGCTGCGGGTGAATTCATACCTCCTATGTTAATATTTAAACGCGTTGGAACATTTTATCAAGTAGATCAAGTTGGAGAAGAGTAACAATAAGCAAGTACTACTTCTTGTCGATGGACACACTACGACCCATACAAAAAATATTGTAGCTATACACCCAGCGTGCGAGTATGGCATTATAATGTTATCCTTTCCTGCTCATACAACCTATTGTCTCCTTGGATAGATCTTTTTTCAAATTTCTGAAAACTAATTATAACGAAGCGTCATCTGCTTGCTTAAGAACAAATCCCGGAAACACAATTAAACAATCTACTGTGTCAGAACTATTGGGAATTGTACACTCAAAATCAGTTTGTATGGATATTGCTTTGAATGGTTTTAAATTTACTGGTATATAGTCATGGAACAGACATGAATTTCAAGATGAAGATTTTTACGTTCCAACACTTGTGATTGAAGGGTCTTTACGCACAAATCCAAGTCAAGGTGTGAGTAATGAAACTCCTTCAATGGACATTAATAGTCAACAAAAGCTTTCTGCAGTGGTTACACACGAAAGTAAAGCAACCCATGAAGAAAAAAAAGACGCACCTGTGGGTTTTATCATAAAGCCTTCAGCATCGGATTCAAACCAAATAAAACTACAATTTAATATTTTATCTCCTATTCCGGAGTTCTGTAGAGGCTCAACCTCATCAGTCGAAATAACGTCAACTACGAATAAAGAAAAAATGCGGCAAATAAAAGAAAGGAATCAGCTGTAAAAATTAAAAAGAAGAAAAGCAATACAACTAAAAGCGATTGGTTTTGTTATATTTGTCCAGAAAGCTTTTGAAGATTTAGTTTTGGAAATGAACCAAATCAGTTTTCTGTAGATATGGACAATGGAAAATTCTTATCGTCGCACATTAAAAAATAATTGGAAACTGCTTATTTCTTTGTGGACATTTGAAAACAATACTCATTTCGGAACTGTCACATTGTTCGTGAACAAAGGCCAGCCGGCCGTCATCGTCTCATTCGGCACGTCCCTTAATTACTTTTGTTTTAAATCATCGAAATTATGAAAGCGCGCCCGCCGAGAAAAACCATACGCCGCGCGCAGAATTCGGAATGGAGCCGGGCGCGCACTCACAGAAGAGAGGCGGCCTTCTTCGGGTTTGCGGCCGCCGCCGCCGCCGCGCAGTTCCGAACCGGCCAGGATTGGCGAGAGCGCACAATTTGTACACAAACGGCGCGGTCCCAATTATCCGAGCGGACTCGGACTTGTAGATATTCGCCGGGCCGGCCGTGCCGCGTTTTTGCGGGCGCTCCGATCCGACATTCGGCCTTAACAACCGCGGAATGTCGTAACAATGGATCTATTATATACCTGATGGCATCCCGCTTAATTATGCGTCACCGGGGCGCAGGTGAAAAGCCGACATGTTTACACCGGACAATGTGGTCCGACCGCGGATGGGACCGGATCACGCGTCACCGCGAAGATAAGTTGATTCATTGTTTAATTCGATTGTCTCGTACATCAATCGCATATTGTGTCCGACGGCAACAACGGACCGGGAGGACCGGACCGGGGCCCGTCTTTGTACACGTACACAACGGATACGCTAATTACCGGGCGCCGACAAAGGACCCTCGAACGTCCGAATCGATCGAGCACGATATGAGCGCTGTCATTACGGCATAAATAACTCAATTCTTGCATTTTGTTCACCTGTAATGCCGCTGTTTGTGTAACGCTGTGTGCCGATCGTGACGGCGATATAAAAGACGTACCTATATATTGCGTTATGGTCGGTCATGTCAATACAGTTTCAGAACTACCTCTCCCCCATCAATTGCTTTAATTGAAGGTGGCGCACAAATGGACGTATCCCTATCTAAACATTCCAATCGTTTACGTGCTAGATATGCAATATCTTGTAATCTCGTAAAACACTATGAGTGCTTTCGGGTATATATCTCAGAAAATGCATTCACAAAAATTATATACGCAAAATAAAAATCAACTAAGACACAAAAAAATGTACAAAAACCAAACATTAAACAGCCCCCATTTATAGTTTACATCACAGATTAACTACTAAAAATATTTGTATCTTACACGCACATTACTAATCGATTACTAATTGTTAAATGTATATAATGTAATCCTGATGTAAGAATGTAGGCCCCCTACAACTTTTAAGTGTTTCGTAGTACCCTTTTGAACTAAAATATTTTCGTAGATTGCCACTTGCTAATTCAATTTAATTCACTTTACACCACTATAACTGACTTTTTCTTAATTTTTAACTTATAGACCAATACAAAAGTCATTCCAATAATTTCACTCTTGATGGCACATACAAAAAAGGGAGAAGAAATGGAAGAGTAAAAGAAGTCAACGCGAAGTTATATGTGCCGAGTTGAGATTGCCGAGTTACAGATAATATTGTCAAGTCAGTTAACGATAACGAATTGTATAAAAGAGCTCCAATGCTCAATGTCACCTTAATTCAATTGTGATTAGAACGCCATTCTGCACGTTGTATTCCGCTACAAAACAAATAAATAAAGTTCTTTTTCCTTCAATACGTTTTTGAATTAGTTTTTAAAAACGTAAGTGCGAACGGGTGAATTATAAGTGGCGCAGTCAGGGTAGGATTCCAAGGATTCAAGAGTATGATTCGAAGATTGAAGGATCAAGGATTCGAGCGGTTAACACGATTTACGGCAAGACCCGGGAAGAGTGGTGTTTTTCAAAACTTCAATACTGCAACGGACCCGGAGTGCAAAGTCAGAAATTCTAAGATAACTGTGCCAACTCAAAGAAGCAACAAACCACGGTGAGCGGATCACATTTCCCAGAGCCGACGCGAAGAAACAAGAAGAAACCAGCACGAAACAAGAAGCACAGGACAACCAAGAAACAGAGCACAACCAACAATCAACAACCACCAGCAGCAACCACGAGCATTGTCTAAGGTGAAGAAGGAAGGAAGAAAAACTGATCAATAATTGTATTGGGAAGCGCAATTAAATTCGTGACAGGTACTTTAGATCATGAGGATGCGGAACATTATGATCAAATTTTATCACATTAAGCAACTCACAAAATTATATTATTGATAATCATGAGATATTGATTAAATTCAAGAGAAGATGCAATTAAAACGCAAATACTATATTCACAGGAATTTAATAACAAAATAAGTGATATTATTCAAATAATTGTTTTGACAAAACGAAATATTTTGCATTCACTACTAATATCATCAAAACAATTAATTAACGAAATGGAAAATGTTTGAACACAAACATTCATTCCCTTTCGAAATATTAATGGAAAATGTATATTTAATAGAAACGTTAAATATTTATGCCTTTATTATTCAAATTCCGATTATTTATTGATAATTATGAGTATCAGTGTTACGAGTTGTATCCCTTGCCCACATTAATCAATAATCTATATGCGCAAATAGAACCAGCATCTCGCTTTATTGCTGCAAATGGTGTGAGATACGTTCTTATGAATAATATTTGTAAAATTTTAAGACAAACTGAATTTCTATGTTTAATAAAATTAATCCACGTAATAAAAATAATTGTGAACTGAAAATTGTAACGCATGGTGACGTAAGACTTTTTACGAAATAAATATCTATTCATATCTAATAATAGAGTATCCTGATGTAACTGTTATAATAGTAAAGAAACAAATGGAAATAAACGAAATTTGTGGAAAACTAACAAGAAATGTATTGTTAAATGGAATTTATCAAATTGTTAATAAAAATAAATGTTAGTATGAGATTAACTGCACTGTAATACAGAATTATTTTAAAATAAATAATAAACCCCGTAATTTTGTAACGGAAATAAAGATTAATAATATAACTATCGAAAGACAACCCGAAATTGTATTACAGAATTTAAAAACAATTGTGGATTGGAAAATACCCAATTTAGAATTAAATTTTAAGAAAAACTATGTAATAAACTATATTATTATAATAGCAATTTTAATTATAATAGCGTACTTGATTGTAAAGGGTTGCGATATTATAAATAAATTACGTTAGAAGTCAAGGACGAGGACCGAGATCCAGGAGGAAGTCGCATCTAGGGGGGGAGGGTTATGTCCGCATGCGTAAAGGTTAATAGGAATAAAGGATTGCCGAGTCAACAGATAATACTGTCAAGTCACCAAACGATAACGAATTGTATAAAAGCGCTCCGCGCAATGTCACCTTAATTAATTTGTTATTAGAACGCCATTCTGTACGATGTATTCCGCTACAAAACAAATAAATAAAGTTCTTTTTCCTTTAATACGTTTTTGAATTAGTTTTTAAAAACGTAAGTGCGCACGGAGGAATTATATCTTCAACGAATTGAATTGAAAGGGCTGATTTTTTTCTTAATTCAATTCCTTGAAGTATATTCAAGGAATTGAATGAAGAAAAATCAGCGCTTTCAATTCAACTATTATTCAATTATTTTATATTTTTTAGCCTACTAAAGTTACTAAAATAGCCAAACTATGTCTAGCAATTACTGTAATTCTTCCTCAAGTTTTCGCTGAAATGTTTGGATTATTCCCATCCATCTGCACTGTGTCCATGGAAGACGTGTACATATATGGCGATTCTGGTGCAATTTCTGTCGTAAATTGATCACGTCAAAATGGTGCTGACAAAGCTGCAGAGCTTTTTATCTTGATGGCTGGCACACTTCAACAGTGGTATGTTACACACTTCTAAAATAGTCTGACCCGGGCGCAGTTCGGTTTCCGAGAGGAGCTCGCAGTACTTGCTCTACTACCAGTACTCTAATACTACGCTATTATTTGTCTGAGCAAATCTTATATATTTATTGATTTACTTGTCCGCGCCGGTTTCTTAACGGCCACGCAATGTTGGTGATATTTACAGGATTTAGATATTCCGGTGCGCGAAATCTCTAAATTGAGCTAGGTCTCAACTTTCAGTTAAATCATTTTAACTGAAAATTAAAAGTAACTCATATAAAATGACTAGTTGTAATAGCTTCCGAGTCGAGCGATCCATCATGCGATCAAAGGTCTACTTAAACCTCGTAGACCACCGATGTGTCGATTTGAGTTAGTTTGACGTTTGACCACACGATGGCGTTGACTAAAAATATTCGGATACTTAGAGGTTCCGACATGAAAAATAGCTTTAGATAGAATCATAGAACTTATTTAAAAAAAAAACATTTTAAGATACTAAGGGACTAATAATATTTTGATTTTGAACCGAGCGAACTCGGTCTATTAGTTATATTAAACTACCATGGAAAAAAACTTGAGACCTATCCTTAAATGTGTTCTTTTTGTGCTAATGTGATGCGCAAACGCCGATTTTGTTATAATTTGAGGCTTCTGTGTTCTTGGTATTAAATTAGTTATTGTTGCTCTAGTTCTTCATAATAAAAGAGAGCGATTTTTGCTCCCTTAAATTTCGCAATTTTTTGGGTCTTACAACATCCGCCGCGTTCTTTTCTTTCTTCTTTTATTTTGGTGATAAAATGCTTGCTGGAATGTCACGAAAATGGATTTCACGTCGCCCTGCGGTCTTTGCTAGAAATAATTTGAATGATTATTAGAAACGACCGAATTTGTAGCTATGTGTAGTTATTTTAGTACTTAATACACGGCCTTATCCCTTAGCTAAAAAGTGTTTGTACATACTAATAAATGTGGGGAATTGGAATATTTACTAATATACAGGATTTCCAGCTGGTTTTCAATTCCAGGCACAAACAGATACAACCGCAAAATGAACGATATATTGTAATCTGAAAAGAGTAGTGTGGAAAATCTGTGGATGCCAATTTTCAGATTTGTGTTATATTTGTGTTTTTATTCTTAGGTATGAAGAATGTAGAAAAAATAAACTTGATCGTTGTTCAACGTTATTAGAGAACATTGTTTTTGTATACTGTCTTTGAAATACGTACCTATAGAGCTCCCCAAAACGTATTGGGTGGTGATAAAATTACTTTTTAAAAGTGTTAAATAAAATACACTTATACCATCCTCATGGTATTAAAAACAAATATTAATTAATTTCTAGAAAAATTATAACCTCAAAGCTTAAGATATCACCACCAATAATATTTTTTTTACTTACAAATTAAATCTAAGGCGGTTGTGTAAGTATACATATACAGTCTTAGATTCATTATCAAACTTTTGCTTAATATATTGAGAATGGAATGTTATTTCTAAAACATTTTTTTAATTTACATTCTAAATTTTGTTGAATACTTGTTGTGTCTCTGGTAACAAAGTTATTTAACCTATTACTAATTTGAGAAAAAAACGTCTATATTTACGATATAACGTGCAAGTTTGATTTTTTGCTCCAGCTTACAGAAAAATAGAAGAATCAACGAAATGAATATTATAAGTTGATACTGCAACTACAAAAATCTTGAAAATTTTGAAAATTATGGATACATACAATTTTCAATCTCATTTTGAAAAAGAAATACATAGAAAAATCAATTTTTAATCGACTCAACAAAATTAAATTTGACACTTTTGGTGAATAGCTTATCTGGTGATTTATATTTCTTCCAACGAGGTGTAGTATTTCAAAAATGTGATGTTCCTTAGGCTCAATTTTATTTTGCTTCAATGCTAGATTTTTGTTTTCCGTTTTAAGATTTTTTTTTGCTGAATTAGAGTCTACATTAACCATTTAGTACATGTGTCGATTTTGTTAATTTGTAATCTCCGTAGTTGATTTTGTAACGCAAACAGTTAATCAACAGATGCGCAACAGTTTAGAAGTTAACAATTTAAAACTTTATTAAATTTTTAATATTACTTTCTAAAGAATCAGTTTTCAGTTTACGGTTTAGTGGTATTAATCAAAACAATGTTCAATCATGCGCACCTCGAAATTTTGATACAAAATTTCATTCACTAATCTTCTAAAAATACAACATTATGGAATTTTATGGGTATAGTTGGGTCCACCTGAGGGTACACTGTATATTTTAAAAATCTTGCTTTGAATAAGAAGGTTTGCTTCGAAACTTTAGATTAACTAAAGATATTCAGTCGGGTGTAAAGATGTTCAAAGGGTGGAGATAAAATACAATCACTGTTCAATTAGTATGATTCCTGTATTTTCCAAAATGGAACGTACGGGACTGAATTGCTTCAGAAACCAAAAATGACTATCATTTTAATGGTGCAATGATTGATTGAATTCCTGTAAGTAGTAATGGTTCACAATTACCAAGAGCAGAATAATAACCAATGATGCTTTGGAAGTTGATTCGAATACGGGGAAGGCTTTTCTATATGCCTCCATATTTAAACACTTTACCAGCGATAGGATCGTGAAAAGTCGTTTTGTCTGCAGATTTTGGGGACAAAAGTTTTTGTTTGTTTGCAGATTGACATGAATATTTTCTCAGTAAGATACAAACGAATGTAAAAGCACATGTTTGCTGACGCAATAAAGCAATTATTACATACACAGCATTTTTTAAATATTCTCAGAAAAAAAAATCCCTTGATGTCATGTCTGGAGATCGAGGAGACTATTTAACCTGCCCTCATCGACCAATCCATTGTTCTGGAAAAGTTCTACTCGAATACTCCCGAACTTGCAAACCAAAGTGTGCTGGGGCACCGTCTTGTTGGAAGCAGATGTCTGGATGCACAGTGTGTTCGTTTGTTGGATCCGGCTTAATCATTTTTATTGCTGGTACAATTTGATTTTGTAATAGATCCAAGTTGCTTGCAGACGTTAATGTTCCATGCATAAAAAACGGGCCAATGACGTTACCATCTAATATTCCACACCAAACATTAACGTTTTACGGATACTGCGTGTGAACCTCTAAATATACATGCGGATTGTCTCTATGCCAATGTCTGCAATAATGCCTGTTTACAGAACCGTTTAGCAGAGATGTCGCTTCATTCGAAGAAAACAATATTATTGATAAAATTTGCATCAGTCTCAATTTTTTTGCATCGTAACTTCTGCAAATTGCACCGTACAATGAAAACCGTCTTCCGTCCGTTTGAACGTAATTCCACTTAGTGCAATACTTTATCCGCACCCTGTATATTCTTATCGTTAATTAGATTACATTATCACTCAACGTGTGCTAAAATGTTTATTCATAGTTTTTATTTTAGTATACTTTTTCACTTAATACATTCAACGTTATTAAATTTAATAACCTCAGAAGCAAGCACTGAATCATACGATGTAATTATCATAAAATTATCAGATATACACCGGCAATTTACATTGAAAATATGTGTTAATTCGAATACTATACAAAGTATGAATTAGCGCGATATATCTGGTTTAAATCCCTTGGTGCAGTGGTAGAAAAACGAATGTATAAATAGAATAAAGTGGGAAAAGTTATTTAAAGTTATTAGGACGGTAACTTCAATGGTAACTTAATCAACGGTTACAGTTATTACTACATTATCAACAAAACTAATGGTAAGTAAATTATTTACTTCGAAGCAATTTACTCAGAGAAATTATAAAGCAATTACTAGCCTTTTCCGCGTCTGTATAATTCCCAGGGATTGCAAAAATCGCCAGAGACTATTACTAGAATTATTAGATTATGGACTACGCTTTGCATCTATCGCCGATCGAATGCCTCCTCGACAAATATATCATTTCGTTCCCGACGATATTTATCGCCGTGACTTTATGGATTATTATTGCAATTACAGGCAATAAATTTAGTTTATTAGCGCTGCGATTAAGATATGAAAGACGCGGTGTGTACCCACAAAGCCCGGGTCGGAAAGTTGTAATTTTCGTTTCTTTCGGTTTCGAATTGATTTATCACAATCGTTCGCGTCATGCAGAGGTTAGGTACCTTGGAGCGTCTTCCTTCGCGCACGGCCTTCTAATGTCCAGTGGGGATTAGTGAACTACATCCGTTCTCCGTAAACGCACCGATGTCTGTAAAGGCAACAAAGGGGGTTCCTGGAACGTTAGACCCAAACCATCCCAGCTTGCATATTCAGACAGCGGCACCCTTTGCCGTCCAGTTGTGCAGGACGAGATAAATAAAAGCATTCAGACGTTGGCTTTGACATGTTCTTTACCTGTTTAAGAAAATTCGCACTTATTTACGACTGTGTGCCTTGCAACGCTTTAACTAACGTTGTATAACAACAAGACAGCACCATCCATCAAACAGTAACATTGAATAAATGTAAGCGCATCAAAGTATTATAGATACGCAGATCGATTAGAAAAGAGTATGGGTGTGTTCATAAACAATTCGTTAATATTCTGTTAATAATCGATGTTCATCGGAAACTTGGTTTGTGACGAAACAACCCTGTGTGCTAGTCGTGTATGTACTAATTAAAATAATTGCTGTGCAAGCTTAATTTTATGTTCTTCTTGTTCATCGAATATAAACTTACACAGTGCAAGTTTTACTTACACAGCATATGTGAGCGAACGTATTAAATAATTAAAATGAAGGTTACACTTTAGTGCAACGGAATGCCCACATAAACTTTATTAGCACTTAAGAACCCAGTACATTAAGCTGATATAATGCCTATTAATTTTACAACTCCAAAGTTATGTCATCGAAATTGTAATCACGATACCTCTGACGGTGTATTGAAGGATATAACGCATCATTCAATGCAGATAACAGCAACTTGTCCAGGTATCAACGTCTAGTATTGAAAAAGCCAGTAACGTAAATATCCTGCAAAGTGACTGCAGTCAATCCACACTATAATCCTAGTCAATAACTCATTTTCTTTTTAAATCATCCAACCTTTTCATCCGGTGTGCAATACGCATAGACTTTCTATTACTTTGTTTAAATTTTGAGAATGATTTTCTCAAACAAATTTAGAGAAATCGGTGCGTTGTAACGTTTATTTCTCCTAAACATTTTTCTCCTAAAATAAATCACAAAAGTTAATTTAAAGAACAATTTAAAAGGGTTTTCTACACTCCTAATAGTGAGGTTTTGACCAAAAAGTTTTTCCTTAAATTCCATAAGGAATTCCAAAATGTAATAATTCGCAGGTGTTCCATTTAAAAAACTGAGTTTAGGTAATGTTTAAAATAAATGCATATGCGAAAATAATGTTACATTGTGGTGAAGTACTGTAACTTTTATTTGAAAAAATATATCTAAGTATAATTTTATCCTTTACCTGTTTCAGGTGTTTCAATAATATCATCAAATAGTACTCTAACTGCTTATTGGGGCCACTGAAAACTCAACTATTTCTTCAAAGACAATTGCACAAATTGTCAGATATCTTCTAATACTGTTTGAATAATTTACTAATATTGTTTGAAAGATGTTATCCATTGTGTAATTTTATAATAAAGAGTGATCACTTTTAGCACTGGGGCAAAAATAAACAATTTTAATGCTGTCAATTCGAATTAGAAATGTCACTTTTAATGCCAGTTGTACACAAATGTATTTTAATAAGAAGGTAAGTTATTTATTATTGCTCATCTCTGTTCAGCTGCTCTATGTAAAATGGGGTCCTGAAGCCAACGTTCAACAATTGCAAACGTTAACAATTGTCCTAACTGCCAACTATCCTGATTAAAAAGAACTTTTAAATTGAGATTTCTTAATCGAATGATACAATAATCGAAAGGTGAAATCTTTAATGATACGGTTTTACTTCGTTCTGCTTCTTCGAAGTTTTAAGTAAACTTTTTAGTTCAAATGTCTTTTGACTAATAGAGAAGGAAACTGTCGTAGATATGTCACTGCTTATGTATCATGTTTCAACGATATATTAATAATATCAACAACGATAATTAACAACAATCACAGTGTTGAAAAGTTTACTTCTTTCTTGTCTTTTATTTTCTGAAGCGAACCGTTTATCATAACGGCTGCTAAATTTGGAAGAATTCGATTGAATAATTGTTTCTAGTGTTAATTATGAAATCAGCAGAATATTTTTATTGCTAACCAAACGCTTGTATAATAATAATAATAAATTATAAATATAAAATAATAGCAGTTACTCAAAACAGTGTTCATATATAAAACAAGGCGAAGTTAAAACAATAGTTTCTTCTTCTTATAACTTCTTTTGTTACTTGCTTTAATTTGAGTTAAATATACTAGAGATCGGCTTCTATTACACTAATTATCTACAATCATAATCTACAAAAAATGATAGATTGGGAAATAAAGAATATTGGCAGACACCGCAAGCTCATCAACAGTTTTAAACTGAAATTGGTTATCAATATTACTTTTCTTGTTGGTATTATCCGTCATTCTGTTCATTATCATCTGACAGCTCATTGAAAATACAACTGTTCTTACCACTTAACAAACTCTTACTCCTGAGACACTTCCACAGAGCGATCTGATCCTTTTTATCAGCTACATTGGAGTTTAAATAATTTCTTTTTTCGTTTTAATTTCGAATAACGTTTTTTAGTAAAACGTGAGGCTTTTGTAACATAACACTCAAAACTTTACATTTTCACTCAACTTTACAATAAGTTTTCTGTATCTATACATACATGTACGTATACGTATTTCGGAAACAAAGTCCCCATTATCAGTGTAGAAATAAAACTTGACATTCAATATATGCTATCAACGTTATTAATAAGCTGTTGCGAGATTTCTTGTTCGCATTCAAAATTAAAAATCAAAAACTACAAACGATATACGACAGAATTCAAATAATTCCTTAACAATTTAAGGTTTATTTGAATTTCTTTAATTTTTTGTGAAAAAATCCTTAAATAACACTTTATTTATTTGATGATCGGAGAGAGTGAAATTTTCATTTAGTTTGACTTGTCGTTTTCTGAGACAAACACTGATTGCCAGTTTGCATCTTGACAGTCAACGACTGAAATCTGGCCCACTATTCTTTTGGTGAAATATAACGACGATTATACATCATACGTATACTTGTAGTTAAACATGTTGCTTTCGCGACGCTATTTTCGTTGCGGAATAACTTGATTGCATCAGAAAAATTACCGAAATAGTGTAATAATTTAATTATCTTGTCAAGTAATGTGTCGTTTATCGATAGTAATACATTAATAAATCGAGGGGACGCTTGATTAATTTAAAAATTGTAGGCCATAAAAATGTATTTAGAACGAAAATTTTTGAACTCGACTAATTCGTTAATCAGTCGTTAATCAGAATTAATTTGAAGTCGACGATCAACTTTCAAGTGGAAAATGAACGTTGTTTTTATATTTATTTTTTAGTTATGGCCCACAGTTGAAATCAAGTGCCACATCATACCTAACGAAACAGTTGTTGTATAGTTTTCCACAAATCAGGAACCATACTTTGTCTTTAAGTTTTTGACCTGCTGAACACGAAGGTGCTATTAGAATCCTCCGGAAATCCTCGGAAAGTTGTGTTTTTGCAATTGTGCGTTTATATTAGTGAGTTATCTACCGTTTCCAAAAGCTGATTTGCTTACGTCAGTTAAAAATATTCGAATCTATCTGAAACTGACTACTTAGGAGTTTTCGAGGTCACTGATTTACAAATCTGACAGTCAGAACTTTTAATTCGAAAATGGCGGATTTAATATGGCTACACCAAACACTTACTGCCCGTTTTTCCATTAAGTAGTCACTTTTAGGCAGATCATGTATCAATTATGCACATGATTTGCCTAAAAGTGATTACTGCTTGGGGATTTTCGGTGATAACGTATTTGCAATCATAATTATAAAGGTTTAAGGATTGACTGTGCAGAAGTGACTGGCAACTTCAATAGTATTCAGACTAATATTGTGATTTGCGTGAGCCCCCTCTCATGATGGGGGTACTTGATTTACGTTTGTCCTTTGGCCTCTCACGGTCCGATTGGCTTATTAAAAAAATTATCAAAAGTCTTGACAAACGGTGAATAGTTTATAAGTATATTATCTATTTTTAGAACTTGAAAATGTTTTGCAAAGAAATGCGTACAGCAAAAAACGTTCAAACGGTGGCCACATCTCATAAACCTGAAACCACACGGTTTCTAAAACGCCCAATGGATGCATTCGCCTGTTTCAAAGCTTTCAGAGTTCACTATGAGCTTGAAAATGATTAGTAGAACATCTATTACAAAAGTCGAGGTATGGACGAAAAAGGCGCACAAAAATATCACCGTCCCCCGTCGTTCCAGCATCCCCATCGTTCCAGCATGATTTTTTTACGATTAAATTTGGAAATGATTCACGAACGGCACTTGTATCCCCACTACTCTTTCCCGTCCAAAAAAAGTATCTTCTTTAACCTCTCTCTACCATCGTTTAAGCATTTTGTCATCATAGGGACATTGTTTAAGGCGCATAATTTGTTTGACCTTTACTTTTCCACCGGCATTAAAAGCAGCTAAAAGTTTTTCTTTTCTTTCTCTAGGCAACGGAAGTTGAAGTAAAAGAGGAAGGAATGTCCTACTAAAGGAGAAAAGAAAGGATCAGAAACAAATTCATCGACGATTGATAAGAATGGACTCAAAGGATGACGTACTATGGACTCGCTCAACAACAGGGTGTATCAACGAAATTTTTTTTAATTTAAAGTTTCAAGTTGATAAAAAGTTGTTTTTTATCAAACATTTTTTGTTGAAATTGAAAAATATTTAGGTCTCCCGGAATGATCCTAAAGTTAAAAGTTTTGTTAGTCAAAAAGATGATTTTAAACTTTTTTTTATAAAGCATGTATAAAGCAAAAATAAGTATTCAAGTGCAAAAATGGGCAGTTTCAGATGGAATCTATCAATAAAATATGTATTGCATCTGAAATTTATGTCCCCCGGAATCGTAATGAAAACCTCACTTTTTTGTCAACTGGTTATATTTTAAAAATGTTTAGAATATTGGAATTATCCTTTAGAATAATTTCAATTATTGCATTTATAGTATAGACATTGCAATTATTTCACCAAAACATAAGGAGGAAAGTTCTAGCGTTTCAGTAAAACAAGGCCTACCAGTAAATATGCCATCATTTTCTAGAGCATGTGATCGCAGAGCCATTTCCAATGGAGCAGGAGCTTAAATAGCAAGTGCTCTTTTGCAAGATTTAAATGTTGTGACACCAAAAAATCAGGCAGCGGTAATTGATAAATCGAAGGTTTTTCGTGAAAGGGTGAAGTACCGTCAAAATATTAGTTCAATCAACACCTCAGAAATAATTGTTCTCTATTTTGATGGCCGACAAGATGAAACTATAATCAAAGAAGATATATGTGGTAAATCTGTCCGGATAACCATATCTTTGGTTGAAGAACCAGGTTCAACATATTTTGGTCATGTAACTTCAGACAGTGGTTCTGGGAAAGACATAGTACCATCAATACTGAAACACATGAAATGTAACTACATTGATGAGGCAACTATTAAAGCTCTTGGATGTGATGGTACGGCAACAAATACTGGCGTCTCTAATGGATCAATTGTATTGTTTGAAAGTGCTTTAAAACACCCAGTACAAGTAGTTATTTGTTTGCTTCATTTAAACGAATTGTCTCTTAGGAAAGTTTTTGTTGCCCTCGATGGGCCAAATTCTTTCGGTGGTCCTATAGGCAAAAGTTTAAAAAACTGCCAAGGTTTAGCAGTTGTTGAGTATATCAAAATAGATAGTATTTTTCCAGAGGTTGATAGTAAAGATTTGGGCACCGATCAGAAATATCTATAGGATATGTGTCAGGCTGTACTGACAGGTGAATGCCCCCAAGAGTTGGTAAGCAGAAAGCATGGAAACGTCCCCCATGTAAGGTGGCTGACAATGGCAAACGGAGTCTTATGTTTATATATTGCATCAATCGATCCAACCCCGCAATCGAAAATACTAGCTGGGTTTGTCATGAGAGTTTATGCCCTCTCATGCTTTACTATAAAATATCATCTTAGAATTATTTATGCACCACAACACTTTTTAAAATCGCATAATGTATCAAGTACTTAGAAGATTAACTTAATTCTATTGTTCAATCAACAGAGAAATGCCTTTATGGTGCATCCAGAGCATCTTAGAATTATTTTTGGGAATGCTTTTCCTTTTGGGAATGTTGTTTGACGCTCGAAAACATATTAGATCTCTGGCAATAGAAAAAGCTCGACAAACAGAATTAAAAGCAAAGAGAGTTTCCAAATCACCACAAGTTAATTTTGAGGCAAAAGACTACATCGATCTTATCGATTGGCAATCTACCACAGTAACGGAACCACCTCTCATAACTAACTTGAGCACACAAGAGATTGAGTTGATTGTT
>JAWQRJ010000872.1:0-17967 GCA_033557515.1 Diorygopyx duplodentatus
AACGCGTAGAAACAAACATTCATGGTCTATTCTTAACAATATGTCGAACATTTTCAACTACTTCTGGAGTTCTTTTCTTTGGGCGAGCGCTACCTTGTTTTCTCTGTACACTTCCAGTTTCGGAAAATAAACTTAGACAATGCATCAGAGTATCATAAAAGTCTTTATAAAGCAACGGTACTGCAGGAAATTTTTCTTGGAATTCATACAAAACCTTCCGTACAACCAATTTTGTTGCCAGAACGAAAGTACGCTTCTAACATGAATGCTTTTTGGATTACAGTGAAAACCATTGTGAATACAATAAATTGGCATAAATTAATATTGTTTAATTTGAGGAATGTCATAACATGTTTACTTAAATAAACGGGTACGTTCTGAAAAGCACTCCGGACCATAGTAAATTCGGCACGCGATAGAAAGATAAGATGGCGCTAGCAGTCCATAAACATTTCAAACAAATTCTTAGATCGTTTAGCATTTTCATGTACATATAAAATTTGGTATATTTACTTTCTCTCGCCTGAAAGGTGCAAAGAGAACTAGTAAATATACCAATAGTATAGACTGCTAGCACCATATTTATAGCGGGTGCCGAATTTATTGGGTGTCCCATTTCTTCAAGGCGCTATGCAACTTTAGATTTTTATTTGGAACATCCTGTATATTATTACACTTTTGGGTTCATTTTTATGGTATTTATGGTCTATTTTATTCAACATACATATATCCAAAGTCTCACCGTTTAGGAATTATTCCTAAAATAAATTCCACCACCAATTTTTTAATCCTGTTGATAGTCCTTCGATAAACGTTTGGACAATCCATTCGTTTGGTATGACCTTCATTCAAGCACGTTTCTTCAAGGTGATATATTTGTCTTCCTTCTGCCCTGCCCTGTATGCTCTCATCGCTATTAAATATTTTCGCCTCCATCTAATTATATCGTCCCGTTCCACCAATAAACTTTTTTGGCTTCTTTTCATATAATAAAATAACGTTCAAAATAATGTTCAAAGCATAAACCTTGCATATAAGAAAAATTCTTTTCATTAATTTATGTAATGTTGAACGACTCATTTGTGGTATGGGCCGATCTTTAAATATAAAAATATACAAACTATGAAAAACTATGAACTCTTTTGTTTTTTATCTTCCTAGAGGACAGGTCCATACGTCAATAGTGGATTGCTGGAGTCAAAATAAACCAAATAATTTGATCTAAATTTGACCAATTTAGGTCAAATTATCTTAGTCCTATTTTGCTTCATTACAAAGTTGTAGCACATTACTTCAGCTTTTGCAAAAAATATAGATGGCGCTCATAACACATCACACTTTCCTTTCTTTTACTCACAACATTATCATATCACCTTTTTCGCAAAACCGCATACGTTGTTTGGATCACCCTATTTCAGTTAAGAAAGGCATACCTACCTATTATACTTCGTTAAATAGCGTCGTTTTAGAGATAAATGGTTTTGTGGTTTGTGTTGTCCGTGCACTTACTTAAAGGTCTACATCTTCTAATCCTGCGGCATATCGCATATAGTTGGCGATGGATGGATTATGTTCAACATTATTTCTGCTCCATACTTTTATTATTTTTTACTCCATACTTTAGGTGTGTCTGTTACTTTTCTGCTGCGAAAATTGCACACAAATCGCCCATGCTGAATATGCCAACAGGCTATATGTTGTAGTGGTCTGTTTCTCAGGAGACTTGTTTTCTTCTTATTTGGGGAGGTTAAGGTTGGGTTTTCGTAAATAGATGGAGTTAGTAATTTTTATTTAGTTCGGAATTATTTAAAAGGATAAGTTGTAGTCGAATTATGCTCTTTCCGAAGGGTAGACACAGTGTTTCGTGTTAAACGAGAGAATAAAATCTTCGGTTGTTACTTTAGAATTTTCATCATCGTGGATTTATTCGGAATGGTTAGAGGAATAATTGATTTTTGAATAGTTTTGAATAAAGAGGAATTTTTGAGATTTTTATTGGAGCCATTTTGTTGAACTACACGGTTTCATGAATTTTTAAGCCAGCGACGTCGAAGCCATCCTTCGCTGTTTAATTTCTATAGGTAAGCTTTTATCTGTTATGTAAGTAAATTTCTTTATTCCATTTTTTTGAGGATTTTCCAGATAAGTTATCTGAATACATTGATATTCATGATGCTGTTTAATTGTATAAAGTGAATAATTTTATACCTGTGTGTAGTTGACTCTTGTTCCATTTAAATAATTTATTTTCACATGACTTAAAATTATGTTCGATTTATTTATTTGCGATAATTACTTTGTTCTGTAACAAAATTTAAACACATAGTCGCATGTGATGCGAAACCAAAAGATGTTTGGTTAATGTCCATTATATACTTACAAGTTATACACAACGACGTTTTCAAGCGCTTAAAAATATTCTAGTTTGACATTTTGTGGTTACCATAAACATAGTGAAGTTAACTCTAGATTCTAGATCGCTGTTTCGTTACGACATAATAATATTTCATTTACATTATTAATTTAAACTTGAATCTCACATTCACTATTTTTAATTTTTTTCCCTTAAACTTTAACGGAATGACAAGCATATTTTTTGTTGCTTACCACAATTATCATAGATGGTGGGCAGAAAATTTTCAAGCTATGATACAAAACAACCAAAATCGAGCAGTCTTGAAGTTATGGGACAAAGAATATATAACAACAAATTAGTCAAGAAACGTTAAAGAATAAAAATATTTTTAAAGAAATGTATACAATCTAATTACAATACATTTTCAAAAATGTCTCAATTCACTTCGACGTACAGTCCGTGATTGTGGCAAGCTAAGATGTGTTGTACATCTTAGCTTGCCCCGAATTTGCCATGAAATTGTCATTAAAATCATTCATTCATAATACGTGTAGCCAATCCTTATCATCTGGTTTACATTTCAGATTGTATCCAACCCCTTATTTAAGACACACCATAGTTGTACCCACCAAAATCCTCGAAAATACACTTCGATACAGTAGTGTAAGGCCAAAAAATCGTATAATCGTTATAATCATCAGCATTGTCATCAGCATTAATAAAATTGCGATCACAATATCCATAATCAAAAAAATACATGGCGGTATATTCTGGTTGAGTAAATTTATAATTTAGACGATGATTATTCTTTTCATACTTTTCATACTTAAAAGAACAGTAAAAACTAGAATATCCTTATTCGATATTAATCGAATATCAACTTTCTTAAGTTTTACTACTTTTGATGTACCTACCGGGATTAGAATCCTAGATATTTACAGCTTTACCGTTTTTATAAACGTATTTTCTCACAGCGCACTTGCAGACGATGTTATTGGGCGAGGCATGGCCACAGAGAACAAAAGAATCGCTACTTAAACAGCAAACCCAATTCCCTAAAAAAAGTAAAAAAAAAACATATAATAATTAAGAGAAATAATAATAATCTACTGACAAATCATAAGTGATGAATGCTTATCCAAATCACCTCATGGGTACAATTTAATTTACAGTATCAAGTACACTTGTCAAATTATTATACTCTGTTTCATTAGTCTTAAAACCAGCAACATATTTAGTATTATATTTTTATTACGTCGCAGAGTTGATTTTCACAAATTTCAACTTATCCTTCTACTGCAGTGCCGTCTGTCTGCCTTTGGTGAAGGTGAACCAAAACACCATTTTGTAAACTCGCAAGCGAACTTAGTCTAGATAATGAACTAGTTTACTTCGTGGCATAAACTTTACTGCAGCAAGATTAAATTGACTTTAAATGTCGAAAATAATGGGTTTAACGACATTAGCATATTTAGGTTAACCTCAGTTTATTCGCTGCATTTAGTATAATTGTATTAAGTAGAGCTACGGTTTAAACGCTTGATTGGAGTGCAGTCTAGTTACGACATAGTAGCACCATCATCCAAGAAATTTTCTTGGCTTCTGTAATTTGTACCATAGTGAACACTTGCTGTCATTGTTCATAGTCATTCTTTTAATTTTTTTTGTGCTACTATGTGGTACGTTTAATAAAACAATACAAGTCTGTTTATAAATTTATGACATCATTTTAGCGTTTGTCATACTATATATGATTTATTTTTTTCAGTGTTTATACATATAATTGAAAACGTGATAAGTACTTTTAAAAATATGTAACACTCATAACATTTTGATGTATATTTTAATTTAAATTAAAATATAGTACTTCAAAGAGATAAGATTACGTCAATACTCCACAGATCATCGCTTAACTTATTTTTCAAACTCGTCAAAACAGAGTATAGTACTCTATTCAGCGAACAGATGGAATGATCATGTGCTGTTCACGTGTCGATTTAGTGCCGCCGAAGTCAACAGCCGAGTTTAAATGATAACGAAAAGTTTTTGGATGCAAAATATGACATGAAATAACTTACATTAAAGAAGTAAAACAATGCTGCTCGCAACTATGCAATATTGCTGAGAGTGGATGTAAAGCTGATTATACTCTACATTACGTCCTATCATTTTAAGACATAGACATTTAAGACACAAAACTTTTTTTTTAATTAAATGTAATGTTATTTTATTATTACATTATTTACGTTTAGATTACGATCAATTATACAAATTTTAAAAATTTAGGAGAAATATAATATAAAATTTCATTTTCAAATTAAAAAACTTTAAAAAATATACCAAAATTTCAGGAAAAAGGTATACAATACTTTCAAATTCAATTTATTTATTCGAGGAATGATATTCCATTATATTTATTTGTAATTTAATTAAATGACAAATAATAAATAATTTAAAAATTCAATTGATTGATGTGCTGGAGTCAGATTCTGATTCCCCTAAATTTATAATAGGGGTCTCCACTGGAATTTCCATAGTGATATCAAGTTACCACATATCCTCTTCCACTTTCTGAACATGTCTCACACAATTTCCCAAATTTTTGGGTATTACATTGCTTAGCGCCTGAAGAAAGAGTTCCTTTACATCTTTCTAAATGTTGTATTTTTCTTGCTATCTCATCTTTCGTTTGCCCCCATATCATTTCAATGGGGTTTAATTGGCAATGGTAAGGTGCTAATCGTTCAACTTGTTGTTTTGGCCGTTTCAACAATGACTTTTTTTGGCTGGTTTATTTAGTTTCACCAAATTATAGTAACAACTTAAACAGCTGATTATCTAGTATGTGTATGGTACCATGTTCAGCTTGTATTAAAGGGAACTCATTAAGAAAACAAAAGAACCTGTCGATTTGTGAGATTTGATAACTGGCATAAAATTATTTTATAATAGTAACATTATAGCCAGATAACATATTGGCAAAGTTTTTAACATATCTCCAAATCCCCTAAGCTAGGTAATATATTAGTTCTAAATCTACTAAATTCTACTATTGAACTCCATCTTTTTAATACTGTAGTTTAGTCACGTGGCAATTTACGACACAATCTTTCGTAACATTTGGGTTTAAAAATAATACACACGTCAATACCAAACGTCTTGTTTTTCAACAAGCAATGCTAATAATTCATACAGTACTTCATAAACATTTATTATATTTAAACTTATAGAAAATATACAGAGTGCAATGAAAACATACAGAGATAATTATTTTTATTATGTCAATAACGTACTAGCAATGGTCCATGTATACGTATTATTTTTAGTATGAGATAACATGGGTTGTTTCTAGTTGTATGAGTATTCTAAAAAAATTGCGTGCTGCGGTACAGGAACGCAATATTTATCCCAGAAACTCCTCTGATCTGTTTGGACCAGATAATATTAGAAAATATATCATATCAAAACTGAATCATATAGTACCGACTTCAGTACTTTTATAGTACTAAATCGAAAAGTAAATATCTATTTGGTGTTAATCTGGCGTTCCTATCTTCTTAAGTGAAAGCTTAAGCGGTGTATTCGAGTGTATCTTCAGCAGTGTTATGCAAGTGTTTTCAGTATTACGAAACCATTTATCTGCCGCATGCGGAATGTGTACTTTTTGTGAACTTAGTGCCGACTACCTGTTATAAATGGGTATTCATTAATTGCAATTTCGAAGATCATTTAGCGACAAAATCGATAATAATATATGTTCACAACACGAAGCGAAGTCCTTATTTGTCATAATAACTTTATGTTTAATGTTTAACTCCTTCTTTTTTAATGTTCTTTCCTTTCGTCCTCGCTTTTATTATTTAAGAGTTTTGGTTTTTTTTCTATTGTGAGTACAAATTGCAGTTCATAGCAGTTATATGGTCCTATGAGAGTATTGTTCATAGATACTATTAATATTAATTAGTATTAATATTAAAGTACACTCCTCAAATCTATCTAACGTCGCAAAGTTTGCAAATTTTGCAAACTTTGCAAAAGGTTTCCAAAGCAGCTTTCCAACAAGTCAAAGCTCAAGTAATCTTTCCAAATAGTCTGTCATAACCTATAACGGGCAATTTTTCCAATTTAGAAACTTTTTGCGTGTTGCGAAAGAACAGATAAATGGTGAGAAAGTGGTGAGAGAAAATGTCATTTGCATTGATGCAGCATTTTATATGTCACAGATGAGTTGGCGATCGTTCATTCGAAGGAACAATATAATAAAAACTTTCTAAAGCTTTAAAGATCAATCACAAAAATGGTAATTAATCATGTTTAAGCGAAGCGTAACAGTATATGATTTTGTTAACACGTGGTAAAAAAAAACACGAATTTTATTTTCTTACATTGGTTGGGTTTGTGGGTCTACCCCCAAATAAATAATTTTCGTTGGTCCTTTAATTCTGACGATCGGTACATGTGAACATCACTTCAGAATTTGAAAATAAGTGAAAGCTTAAATGTAATTACTGGACTTAATCCAAAACAAACTAACACCTTGCACTCAGTAAGTTAAAATTGAATACCACACGTTAGATAACCGACGGTACGCGGATAATCAGTCGTCTAACGATGGTAAATTACTGTAATAAAAAATGCGAATTAAACGCTTTAACACCAATTCAATCGCTTTCACGGATATCTTTTTCTGTTTTGCAATCGCGTAATTAAGGTCGTATTCACGCGTTGTCGCATCTGCACTATTAAATGATTCACCGAGAGGAATAAACCAGTAAACTTTATAGGGTGAAGCAGAGAAAGTTCTAATTATTTTCCATATCATTTTATGCCTAAGGTTCTGTCAAAATCGATCAATCTTTTTGCTGAATTTATATTCAGCAAGAAGATTGATCGATTTTGACTCGTGCAGTTTTATAACTGCACGAGTTATGATTAGTGGGCTTCAATATTTAGATAAAACGTAATGTCCGCTGCACAGTTTTAAAATATAACTGATCCTTCTAGTTAAGAATCCTTATGTTACAATAACATCTAGTTAGGTAATCTCCAAATGCCGTTTTCCGTTATCGTACATACAGAGGAAGTTTTTGTCTTGTGCAACGTTTGATTTTGTTGCTTTATTGATTTTATTCTTAAACTTTTTAGACCCGCGACTCCTTTGATCTACAGATCATTTCCTGCTGTGTCCTTACTACAACCGACTTGTGCAGCACAGATTTTTTTTAAATTGTATTTCTTACTGAATTACTTTTCACTTAATAAGCATAACTATAAATATGAGGTAAAAAATCAAGAAAAAAAATTACAATTTGTGTAAATGGCTTTATTGTTATTAAAATGTAAATTACATTTGAATTTAACAATTGCTGTTTACATTGACTTCATATTAGATATTCTTAGAAGACATACCAATATAAGACCTTTTTACGGCACAGAAGACGCATTTCCATTTGAAAAATCAGTCTTAATATCTAAAAACTAAAATCATCAGTTAAATTTTGTACCCTAAGAGAGAGATGTGCCTGTTTATCCTTGATTAGTTCATGGTATCTTGGTGTTATTATAGATATAGCAACGTGAATTTCTTTTGCAATATTAAGTTTAGCTGTATATTTAGATGTCATTACAACAACAGCAGAAAAACCGCATTTACAAAGGTAAGAACTAGTTTCTTTCAGGAAGAAGAAGGTTCTTTCTGAAAGCTTCAACTTTACTAAAAAGCTGAAACATGTTTCAGTTAAAAAGGCCAATTTAAACAAGAAATCTTGGGTAATAGACATTGAGCATGATTTTCATCGTGCAAATATAAGCGTATGATGCATTTCTGAGTTTGTATACTCTTAGCAAGCAATTTCCCAGAGACAACCACAAAGCACTGTAATACAAAAGACACGAGTCTTCAGCACCCATATCATCAGACATTTTAGCAAAGAAAAACTGTTTCCAATGCACTGATTTTAAAGATGTTTATTGGCTGTATCATTGATTTCAAAGTGTCATTCAACTCTTCTGAATTTTTGTGGTGTCAATGCCTCCCTATGCCGTGAGTCCTAACAGCATTAGCTGCTTAGGATCGAATGCGAGGTTGTAGTCGTTGATAGCAGCCTGCCATCGATCGCCCTCAATCTGCACATACTACAACACAGTTTCCTCAGTTAATTTTGTTGTCTGCCATAAAATTGTTTACAATCTTAAAGAATAATAAATCTTCAATCCACTGTTTTTCATTTACTAACCTAACGTAGCAAATTAAATGTGCTTAGACCAAAAACTCGAGCTTGAGCTCCTAAGCTAAACGTCAGTCTTGCGGTTTTTGCATTGTTCAGACACAGCTGATTCGCCAAACACCAAATCACTCGCCCTAAACAATACCGAGTCTGCTCTTATCTCAAATTTCCGCAAATAATTACCTCGAATTAACACCGTTACATCGTCCACATATAGCAAGCATTGCCCCTCAATATATAGAGGGATATCAGTAAAATATAAAAGGAAGGATAAGGACTGAAATGGATCCTTAGGGAACACCTCTTTTCACAAATAGCTTGCTAGACTGAGCGAAGTTACATGCAACGAGCTGACAACGGTCTAAAAGAAACGACGATAGTAAACTTATGCTTACATCAAAATGATACTTGATACAAAATTATAACTTTTTACAGTTTCTGCAGAAGAATCAACTGCAGATTTTTAAATTGAACGCTCTGTATATTATTACATTTTTGGGTTCCTTATGGAATTTATGGTCTATTTTTTTTACTATCGCCCTCTAGCGGGAAATTGCAGTAGAATATTTTTAAGTTTTCCACCAAATTGCAATTTTAAAATAATTCAATTTTTATATAAAGTTATTTATTCTATCTTGAATATTAACGGAGATATAAGGTTGGCCCTGAAATTACAAACACACTGTAAATGTTACCTCTAAAGCTCGAAAGTCGTTAATCTGCACATTGCCTAGCTAATCTGCGGATTAACTGATTTGCTCCGCTAATGTACGAAATCAAAAGTTTTCCGCATTTAACCTAGGCAATGTGCACATTAACGGCTTCCGTATCGTTAAAGTTCAAAAGTTTATTTCCTTCTTTTCCTTTCCCTACTTCTTCCCCATCTCCCCCTCCCTGCACTTTTAGTTTGGTTTCGCCAGTGTAGCCCACTTTATAAAAGCATAACCAAAGCCCAAATAAGATTGTTTTTGGATTTATGTGAACCTTGTCAACAAAAACAAAAAAGTGCGAAAGAAGGGATTGTTCTAAAGCCGATTATTTCATCGCACTTCAATAGCAGATGCCAGGTGGATCTTATCGATTACCAATTTCAACCAGATGGAAAGGTTAAGTTTCTTCTCGTACACCAAGACCACTTAACAAAATTTGTTGTATTGAAGCCGCTCACATCAAAACGGGCGGATGAAGTAGCCTATGATATTTTTCTCCCTTTTGGCGCTCCAAGCATTTTGCATTCTGATAACGGACGCGAATTTTGTGATAAAATCTTAGAATGTGTAACACAGTTGTGGCCAGAAAAAAAAGTCAAAGAAGTGTCGAACGAGCAAATCAAGGCATTGAAAACATGCTCACTACTTGGATAGCTGATAACCAAACTAACAAGTGGAGTGAGGACGTACGATTTGTACAATTTATGAAGAATCGTGCCGATCGTTCTGCAATTGAAAGATGTCCATACGAAGCCATGTTCGGTTGCCCCGCAAAAGTGGGATTGTCTTCTTCTATTATACCACAAAGTGTATTACATTTGATAAATATTGAAGAAGACCTTGAAAAATTAGAAAATTCACAAGAGACTGTGATTATGGGATCACAGTCAAATCTTACTCAACAAGACATTCCGTTATCCCCTGCTTCTACAAAATCACCTACAGAAATACAAGAATTTATCGATAGTAATCTTAAACTGTCTTCTACACCGTTGATTGAGGATACAGTTATGAAAAATATTCAGTTACCCTGCACCTCCAAGGAATCACCTCTGCATGTTGAAGAAGTCATCACTGAATTCATCCTCAACTTCAGCAGAATCGCCATCACTTTCGTAGAGAGCTTATAAAGAGGACTATACAATACATGGTCCGTATTTTTTGCTCAAAAGCAGCATCAGGTGCTCACACGTGTAAATCGTGTGATATGTTTGTT
Source organism: Diorygopyx duplodentatus (assembly GCA_033557515.1). Classification (NCBI taxonomy): domain Eukaryota; kingdom Metazoa; phylum Arthropoda; class Insecta; order Coleoptera; family Scarabaeidae; genus Diorygopyx; species Diorygopyx duplodentatus. The sequence goes on from JAWQRJ010000872.1 coordinate 10,510, forward strand.
CACGTAATAGGACCTGAAGAGGAAAGGTATGGTAAGAATGTATTGTGCAACATCTGCAAACAGAATATGGATCAGAAAATACAGCGTAAGCAAGCAAAGAAAATGTTAGCAGTTGCTAATGAAAAGCACCCAAATGTCGATGAAGGTGTCACTTTGCAAATTAAAGTACCCGAAATAGACAGAGCAATAACTCATGTCCGCTCGATTTTAGTTGTGGTTCTCAGTAAAACAGATGATGGCTTTTATAAACTTGGTACTAAAACGGATATTTTAAAACAATTGTATGCAACATCTGAATTCAGTGTTTGCAAAGAGAGATTTTTAACGAAAGAAGATGTCCCTATCTTTACGTCAAACAGCAATAAAACAATCCCTGGCTGCTGGGCAGGGTTTTAGAAAATGTGACAAAAATGTATCACAAATAGGTGTACTTGTCGCAAAAACCAATTGCTATGCAATTCAAAGTGTCACCAATCTTTAGATTGCACAAATGAGTAAGCAGAATTTTATCATATATTTTGCAAATTCATTTCCTTAATTGTAATAATATTTTAAATCGTTTGATTCTTTGTAGCATCGAAAAATAAATAAATAACATTATGTTAATTTAAGCGTACAGAAACGTTGCTGTTGTTCTAGCAAAGATTTTATTTTCAATTTAACGAGTGCCTAGCAGGTAATGTGCAGATTAACGGGTGCCTAGTAGGTAATATGCAGATTATCTAGGTAATTTGCAGATTACCTAGGTAATTTGTACAACGCACGACTCTCTCAAGAAATTTATCGAAATCGATATTAAATCGCGATAAACTGAAATTATTATTAGATGCAAATTAGAGGTACGATGACACCGACAAATTTCCCATAAGGCTGAGATTTTTTAGCTGATGAATACAAGAATGATTCCAATTCCAGACATTTATTACCAAGACTTTGAATACTTATGTATAAAATACTGTTCCTAATAACATTTCCGGTGTCCTGGTCATCAACATCTATACCACCAACATACACCACCATCAATATGAGCTGTATGTCCACATGTGCAGCCACATCACAGTTACTGTCCGCTTGGTTTGCTTTGTCTCCCCGCCGTAGTCGCTATCCTTCCATATTCGAATCATCAATCTCGAAAAAACGTTGAACGGTCAATATCTGTTGAGTGCACAGTACGCACACAGCTCATGTTACCTCGATAGTGATGTCACCTAAACTGTTGGAGTCACTCCAACAGGTAGCCACAAAGTACCCGTGTTTTAGTATATGTCAAATGCACCCCTCTCCATCTGTTGGCACATCCAAAAATATAATTTATGTCGTAGTATATCAAGCTTAACATTTCCTTATGTTCAAGATAAAATTTGAATAATTGTGGGTTACAGTTATAAATATAATCATCCTGATTATTACTTCTATTTAGGAAAGCAATCGTCAACATGCCAGTTGTGTGTGACAGTTGCGTTATTATTTTATCAAATGCATGAAAGTCGAAAACTTCATCATTTGTGCCGGCAAAAATCGCAACATGGTCATATTTCGTAAACGTCCTCGTAATCTTGACAGAATCAGAAATTACATTCATTAAACATGCGTTCGGTTTGAACAGTGCCTCGACAGAAAAACTCTTCCCCTTTTTCTTGGAGATGTTGTCAATGGGTAACACCCATTGTGCGCCCCTGACTCTCCACAACTATCAGTACTTTAGTCTTACTGTTTGTTTCCTTGGTCGTAGATGGATCCCTCCCTATCTATAATCTATAAATCTCCACCCTCGATTTCCGTTGTTCATGTTAGATCTACAACCTCAGTGTTAATCAGTCCATTAAAGTCTGCACAGCACAAACTTCATCTTCAACCAATTCCGTTTACTTCATACACTCCCTTTCGAAATGCTCCCCACTTTTAAAAATATGGTCCTGTATTGTAGAATCCATACTTTCAATTAACTTATCGTTAGATTTTATATCGTTTTCCAAAACATCACTGTGCGATTCAAGTACCCTAATTTTGCCACCCCTTTATTTCAGGTCCACTTGCATATATATGCTAATTTATCGCGTAGATCTGTTGGTGTATGTACCAAGGAATATGTATTTAGTCAAATTAGTTAGTCAGATTTTTCCTCTTTTTTTTAAATTCCCTTTGAATTTACATCCGTTGCTGACCCTCGTTTAGATGTCCACGTTTTGCCACTCATAATGATTTTGAGGTAACGGATATAATAAAGTTAATGAACGAGCGATGCAAGAAAAAGACAAAGGATACAGCCTTCGCGCTAGTGGGGCGCCCGTCGCAGCGACTTCTCAATCAACAAACAGGAAAGAGCAGGCAACGGCGGGGAAAGCTTCGGGGCGACAAATGGAAAAATAAAAGAAAAACGCAGATATATGTGTAAATTATAAATAATTTTAAATTGAAAACACAATAATGAGGATAGTTTCAGCCGTTGGAACTGTATTCCCATGGGTCGACGGGTTGCAAATATTTTGTTACAAAACATCGCAAAAGTTTCAATGGAAATCCACAAATTAAAAATATCAAAACAGTATTCTCCAAGCACTCACCGCAAATTCGAATTGTATATTTAATGTGACCAATCCACTCAACACAAAAATTATCACCACATTGTACTTCACGTTTTCAATTTCTCTACCACAGCATTAAAATATTCAAAAGTGCCTCCCAGGAGGGCGTATAGGTGTAAATAATACATTGATTAGTCTCTTCCCATACATTGGAATAAATTGACCTCTCAAATCCTTTCCTATAACATGCAAATAAGTAGTTATAACTTTCCTATAGTACGTAAGTTATACCTCCCATTTAAAGTGCAATAACCATTTATTACCGATTGATGACCAAGAAGAAGAGCGGCTCTTATGTAGTAGAAAGTAATGACGCTTCACCACAAAGGCCAATACTAACCAGTTGTTTTCCTCATATCTAATACTTTACATTTCATTATATGTATTACTGTATCGAGCATAGCATGAAAAGCGTGTTGATTTGCATACAGTTGCAGGTAAGCAGATGTGAGAACCGTATCTAATATCGGGAACTAATACTAAAGAAAGCAGCAAAGTTTATGGGACATTAACATCGCCCTCACTGCATCGTACACGTGTTTGTTCTTGAGGTTAACCACTCATTTCTCTATTGCTTGATTTACACCGCATATATGACGTGTTAAAGGTATCTGTCTCATTGACTGCATTTACAATGCTGTACATGTGACCATGATTTTTAATTATTTCTCTTTCATATTTAGACCCAATGAATGCAATTGTATGTAGTTTATTTATCAGAAAAAACCGGCAAAGTATTAAGTTTTTGGATGATGATTATAAAAATTGGTAACGTAAAACTAATTATCGCATCAATAGTTGCATGTAATGTCCAACGTGCATAATGCTGAATGTTAAGTAATTCGAAATCGTTTATGTTTCTAGGTATCTCATGGATTACGTCATTCTGGGCGAGCGAAATTTCAAGGTTGGAGAAAGTGATAGGCATTTCTTTCCGAAATGACTCGCTCCATGAGAGTTTTTACCACATCGACTTACATAGACAGCAACTTTCCCTTCTTATCGTTCCTGTCCCGCCTTTAATTTAAACCATTTCGATTTCTACGCTCTTCCAAAATGGTAGTCACCGCCGTGGTCCTTGGCGCCATAAAAACGGCGACCACCCTCATCGGCATCGGCAAAGTGGCTGTTTTACCTTTCCTACTCGCTTCGATGGCCTACTTCCACTATGACCTATTCGATCCTGAAAATAGACCGGCAACGGTGGACTTTGTTGACTCCGAATATGACTTTATCATCGTTGGCGCTGGATCGGCCGGAGCAGTGCTCGCGAACAGATTATCTGAGGTGAAAAACTGGAAAATTCTGCTGTTAGAAGCTGGAGGACACGAGACGGAAATATCGGATGTACCATTGTTAAGCCTCTACTTGCACAAGAGCAAGCTGGACTGGGGATATAGGTAACCATTTCATATTCAATTTTAAAACTCAGAGAGGTTATGCATTTTTTATTTACGTAACTATAAATCCACAACCCCGTTCGTAATAGAAATCGTCGCTTGTGCACAATAATAAATTATTTATAACAACGCGTTACCATAAATGCCATCTTCAAGTGTAAGTTACATTTTGCACGTTTTATAATTGTTGATGATGGTACTTACTATCTACCTAATGTATTACTGAAATGTGTGTTTAATGACAATCGTGGAGTTCATAATAGTTTCTTAGTTTTAAAAGGTTCAAATCATCGTATTTCACTCACCATAGTGACTTCCATAGTGTACTCCATTATGAGGAAGCTACTTTATAAATAAGAAGAAAGTATCTTTTATCTATTTAATTATTGTGTAGACATTTTTCGTCAGAATTGTAATTATTTTCGTCATACTGTTCGATCTCTCTCTGCGGTCAGTTATAGTTATTTGTAATCTATAAAAGTAAAGTGTAATCTATTCTTTTCTTTGTTCTTTTATTAGTTATATAGTGCGTATATAATATTGCCCTGTAATTGGATTATATCTGTTGGGCAAGTAAAGGTTATTATTATATATTGATGGCCCGATGGCCTTGAAAACGATGCTCCCAAACGAAAGTTTGGATTTTCTACCCTCCAGTGTCTAACAAAGTTTGTTAGGCACGCCACTTGTAGAGAAACTGAATTCGGTTCATAATATATTTTTCTTAAATTCACTCTTATTATTTTATCGATTTAACTTAGAACCTTTCTGCATTTAAAAGGTTTCAATTTATTTTTAAAATAGGTATTAAGTCAAATACAGGATGTTCCTTTTAAAAAATCATAACTTTTGTTTGTCACGTGCTTGTGATCCACCCTATATAATATCTATTGCTATAACTAAAACTCCCGAATTAGCTTCCTCAACTTTCATATGAAACATTGTTTTATGAAAAATTAGATAAGAAAGTTAAGGGAGGTGGAACTTTTGGAATGGTCACCCGGTACATGTTCGTCATGATGCATGGACAAGTTCTAGCCCTTTAGTATCCCATTCACAGATCGCAGGGATCCAGAATTATCTCAATAAGTAGTAGTATAAGCGAAATATTTGGTATATTCGCAAATAGTTCTTAGATTGAGAACTGAACAGACTCAGATTTCGTTGAAATTTCCGATTTCCGAAATGTTGATCCTAGTTAAAATGTCTATAAACTAAATTGTCTATACGGCTAACTTAAATCTAGTAAATAGTAGATCAAAGTAATTGAATCAAGTCGTCACAGAGAGATATCCACTGTTTAGTTTATCATTAAAGTTTAATATTCGAAATTTGCCAACTTGATGTCAAGCATTAAACTTAAATTCAGTAATCCGCTTATGGTAAATCAAATATGATCAATGGGCAATTTCATATAAACAGCAATTTTGTTTGAATGACTATTTATAATGTGTTTTCTCCGCGCGAGGTAATAATTTATCGTTAGATCCAAATTATATGTCAATATATATAAGATATACGATAACAATAAGTTGCCTAAATTGCGTCTAGATTAGAATAGAACTATGTGTTCATAATTGTTTTCCAAGTAATTGCGAAATAAACAACCACTTAAGTGAAACAATATACTTATGAGTATATAGTTAATTCAGCTTTTAAATGATTTTTTTTGTGGCAATATTTGCGGAGAAGATTTTGTTTATTATTTATTAGATTTACTATTCCAATTATAATGATCAGCAATAAAAAAAAATGCGCATGCGCCGTGTTTTTAGCCTACATCTTAAAATATTTTACTAAGCTAATTGTTTGTTATAACGAAAAAAATATGAATAAATAAAAATGTGAAATATATTTTACATTCACACTTTTTAATATTCCACTTTAAAGTATTTGCTGTAGAATACATTGATTGCATTGAATGAAGCATTGTCATATTTTCTAAAGGTCGCATAGCTACATTTTTATATGTAGTTGCTAGTATTCTACACGTTTCTAATGTTCATATTTACTCAAATACCGACCAATTGCACTACCAACATGATTTGTACTTAAAACATTACTAACATCTAAAAATCAAACCAGATTTTGGCCAGAGTAGAAGCATTGTTACAATATTTACCGTTAAGCCACTCTGCCACTCACACGGATTATTAACTTCTTCAACTTCTTGGTTTACTGAAGGATGCATCTTTCAGGAGTTATATAATGCCGAAAAAAACGTTTTGCCTTTTTTGTTGATATGGACTGTTATTGGAAACCGGTATTTATTAAAGAAATACTCCTAGCAGGTATTTGGATATTAACATATTTCTATAAAAAATACATTATATAACCCTATATAATACAGTTAAAAATTAAATATGTCCCATAATGTGATCAATAAATGATCAATGTTATTTATTAACGAATGAATAATTACAATTTACTAGTCACATCAATCTAATTATTATTTAATTTACAACATATACATGATGTTCCATTTATCTACAATAGGAAAGAAACTTAAAGAGGAAGTCGATTCGGTTTATTAAAGAATATAATTAGATATTACTTCTTAATTCAACTTTTAGTTTTAGCGTTGTCACCGTTATTTTATCTGGACAATGAACTTTTCCAGGGGAGAAATGATGGATAGGTTTTTAATCTTTGGCGAATGGGGCAGAAACGCTTTACTTTGGTTTTTTTTTGCGGGGGTTTGTAAACACCCAAATCTACTGCACTAAACAAACTAGTCGAATATATGCACGACTACATACTACCTACATACAGTATGTGAGGTTTAACTAAATCACTATCAAATATTGAGAAAGTAAAGAATATTTCGAAAACAGTTAGAAAGAACGCTAATAATAATAACACTTGAATAAAATCGAAAGAATACAATTTGATGAAGGATAATACCACTGATTATGAAAAAAATATCGTTGCATTTTAAAAATTAACTTATTTCTATCTTAATATCTCAGCAATATGCTTAAACTTTATTTTATAAAGTTGTTTTATATGCTAACTTTTAACATGGCCTACCTTGTTTAGTTATTGTTAAAAAAATACTGCACCATTGCATTAAAAAAATCATGTTACCCATGATTGTAATTTTCCAACATAATAGTATCATAAACATTTAATAGTCATTTAATGGTCTTAATATGAGAGAGAAAATCGAGGTATGACATCTCACTTAAGGCAGGAGATATTTCAAATTCTCCGAAGCTCTGCAAACGTAATTTTTTTTACAAAATGTCAAATGGCTCCGACAGGATGCGCTGTTGGTAAATTATGTAATTAGTAAAGTGATCCTGAGTCTCATAAAATACAGGTATTCATTTAAAAAAATAATATTGACTCTGGTTATGTAGTTTAAAAAACTGAATCGATTTTTATTTACAGTTTTTTTTCTATTTTAGTTTATTTTACCATTTAGCCGCTATCAAAGAAAAACAGGTAAATGGGACAGTCTGTATGTTGGC
>JAWQRJ010000873.1:0-17965 GCA_033557515.1 Diorygopyx duplodentatus
AGCATGAAAACAACCAGAACTAGCACATTTCATATGTTAGGATGTAGTAACTGTTGTTCATTTTCATAAATTTCCAAATTTGAAAATCATTAATGCGTCATTTGAGCATTTTCGTTATGTGGCCTCTAAAAATACCTGCTCGACGTAAAATGTATTGACAAACTCTTTTTTCTGCAATGGAGTCAGCACTTTGCCATTGTCCGATATCTTCTTCAAAATATTCTCACATCTTTCATATAAATTCTTATTCCCCAGTTTCCTTTTTCACATTTTTAAGATGAAAGAAAATCCTATGCATCGGTACGTTTTAGAGCAGATAAAAATTCTGCAATTTTTGAATGTAAGCAAACGGAACCTGTTTTGGCATAAAAATATCTGAGTGGAGAAAGAACTTTTGTTACAGAAATAAATCAATCATCTGGTCATCTGACTAACATAGATCTTTTTTCAAAAGCTAAAATCAAATATAGATTAAAATTATTTTAACAATACAATTGTTTGTTAGCATTTAATTATATCCAAGTTTTCTAATGCACAGATAACTTCTTCTTTTTCCCCTTAAGTTCAAGTTGACAATATATTTTGTAATGATTAATTATTCCTTTTCACATTTTATTAATTATATGGAATAAAAGAAAATAAAATTCGAGAAAATTTGGATTTTTTAATTATTTTATTTATTTAGAATGGGACAACCAAACTCAATCTTCAACTTTATTAGCTGGTATTCCACATATAATAATGATTGCTCCAGTATTTCCATTAATAATGATTTCCAGAGATTTCTTTAATTATATGAAGAAAATTTTTTTTTAGATAAATTGCAATTTTTTGATTTTCTCTTAAATTACTCATTTTAAGAACATATTCTAACTGTTAAGAAAAACGAGTAGAGAACTTCTTTTATTTGCCTTTATTGATTTACAAGGACACCGGTTTCGAACTTACAAGTTCATCTTCAGTCCTTTATAGTCATTATTAAAACATCATAGGTGACGGTATAAGTAGAAAAACGTTGGCAGCATTCGTTAACAAAACAGTAGAACAAAGGGCGAGAAATTAAATGGTTTTGTTAACGAATGCTGCCAACGTTTTTCTACTTATGCCGTCACCTATGATATTTTAATAATGACTATAAAGGACTGAAGATGAACTTGTAAGTTCGAAACCGGTCTCCTTGTAAATCAATAAAGGCAAATAAAAGAAGTTCTCTACTCGTTTTTCTTAACATTTATATTTGCAAGATGGAACAACCTAAATTAAACATTAATAGGTATTTCTTGAATATATTTACTTGATTGAAACTATTGATTCAGACGGAGTACAGTTTTGTTTGGTACAGTTTGTTTATTATCTTGATTATTGTTCAAATCCATAGATATGTCAGAAAGCTTTTTAAATATCATCGCATTCTACTTATAGCTAATTCTGCAATGTCACTTCTAAAGTTAAAGAAGGAACGATAAACGAGGTTGTAACAATGTGAAAAGCTAAAACGTTAAAAAATGTAAACCCTAAAAGTTAAATGTAATTTGAATTCTTTTGGGAGTCTTTTATACTATGATTTTGTGGAATCATAATATAATATAAACCAACGGCAAGTGTCCTACTTTTAGACCTGGCTGGTAATAAAGTTTAAATTTAAAAACTCATTAAACGAATATTAAAACGTAGTTTATATGCCAAGTAACCTGCCAGCTGCTTACCTACTAATTGAACTAATAAAATTAATGATTAAAAAAGGACATACACCACTTGTTTTTTGAAATTTTTGATTATATAAATTTATTTTTTTATTATATGGTGTCAATTTGAAAAACTTTCACTCCGAATAACTTGGGAACTACTAAAGATATAAAAGCAAAATTTTGGAGGATGTTAGAACAGCAATAATAACACAGATATGGATAAGTTTTCATTAAGTAAATCGCTGCGTATTGGGAGGATCTCTTGATTACTTACATTATTTACTTCTTTTGAAGAGCATTATACAAAACAGTACAAATTAGGTGTTGGGAAGTTACAATGGATGTATGAATAGTTATTTCTGCCATTACCTGCAAGCATAATCACGGACGACATTATTTTTAAGGTATTCTAGCCGAACACGAGTTAATTCCGTACATATCAGAGAAAGACTTGAACGATAAAGACGATTTAGAGAACTTACTAACAGATAAGACAGTCGGTAAGAAACTTATGCATCAATCTGTTATTTCCTTAACCTAACGTCCATCAAATTTGACAACTCTCAAACTAATCGTAGGCTCACATTTTTTTAAAAATTTTGTTCAGATTCCATAACTAGCTCGCTAATAAGTGGCATAAACGCGATGCCCTCGCACACAGAGGGCGAAGGCAGCGTGGACGGCCTGGAAGAGGACGACCTCTTGCCGACGCAGGCGTCGAAACCGCGCGAATCGTTCACGCCGGTCGAGAATTACTCGAGCGACTCGGACTCGGACAACAGGGCGCTGCAGTTCGAATCGGGGCATTTCAGGGACAGCTCGTCCGACGAGGAAATGAATTATACGGTGGGGCTTCAGTTTGCGTGCGACGAACAGCTGGCGGCGTCGAGAGCGATCGCGCAGAACCTCGCCTCGGGGCTCCTCAGCAACTTGGCGTCGATGGGCCAGACGTTGGTCACAAACGTGTTGAGCCAACAGAGCGAGAAGCCGCCGCAGCAGGGGAATTCGCGGAGGCACGACAGCGATAGCGATTTCGAATTTATCAACTCGGACGACATTGACATGAACTAACCTTAACTTTTGTGATAAATTATACTTTTCGCGCCAAATTAGTGTAGTTAATTTATTGTGATTTTTTTCGCTATTGTTAGAAGTACTGTTTATCTCCCACTGCTATGTTAAGTCCTGTGTTTTCCGCTAACAAATCAAAAGACGAACGAGAAAAAAAAAACGTTATTAACAAATTTATTTTATAAATCGTTTGATAATTATTATATTTAGCAAGTTTATTTTTATACTTGGACAAGTTAAAAATATTTGCAATATTTTTAAAATTGTTTACTAAATAAACTCTAGTTTTTCTTATCTAATCAAAACTATTTATATCGTTAATGTCTTCTTTGCTTTCTGTCTCATCGTTTTTCGCCGGTTGCATGTTGATACGTTTTGGTAGAATTGTTTCGAAAGCTTCTTTAAAAGTTTGACCCTCTGCTACCCTTAAGAGAATTTCAAACACTACAAAAATACGGTTTGTCGTAACTCGTTTTCTTGTTACTGTTTGTAATTTTCCTACCTTGGTTTATCGTAAACACTTTCCTATGTTTCATCCTAAAATATTCTCCGATAGGCAGCTGTCCGTGGTTTATTCCTTGTTCCACAGCTTTCCTATAGCAGATTCCCTGCGAAGAAATAGACGTTTAGTTCCAGAAGAATAGTATTTTAGTTTGTATTATTACGGTAATTATTTATGATAATCGAGAATAAAAGTTTAAATTTTTGTGCTCTAGTTTTATGTTGTTTATTTTCCCACTGTTCCTAACTAAATTATCAATTAATTTTTGCAATATTCCCAGTGGTTAGAGAAATTTGTTAATATAAAAGGATTACTATATTCACTCAGCAACAACAATATATGTGGTTCAATTTATCGGGACAATCTGTAAAAAAAGTACTTTAAAACCATAAATTTTTTAATGTCCAAACAATCGGTAAAGAGTTATGGTAAGTATAAAATGAAACAGCTTAATATTAATATGTTGTTAACATTTATAACAGGCTACAAAATGGTTTGTACGTCCGTATAGTGTGGTCCATTTTGGATATTTTTATAGGGTATCTCGAAAAGTGTAAGAGTTATCAAACATCTGAATACTTTTTTGAAAAAAAAAATTTACATAGGTATTTATCCCTGTTTCAGCAAAATACCCAAAATGAGGGTCTCCCTTTCTACCTTTCTTCATTCCCCTTTTCCATTTTACTTTTCTGTGCCCTTTCTTCCGTATTCCAACTTGTTTCTTTCTTTCTTCTCTATCTCTGCTTCCGTCTTCGTGTTTCTTCTTTCTTTTGCAAAGAATTTAGTTCGTCAGTCTTTTCACCCTTCTTCCATTATTTAATGCACTATTTCTTCTCCCTTCTTCTCGATTCTTATCTTTGTTCCTGTGAGTATTGCACATTTGTCCGCCCTTCCTTCTTCTATCTTGCATCTTCTTATTCCGTTTTCCTTATTTAATTCTTTATTCTTCCTTCTTTCTTTATTCATAAATTTTTCCACTTTCTTTTAGTTTCGCACTTTATGATACCGTTGCCTATATTTCTTATAGCTAAATTTTGATGCGTTGTGCTTCCTTTCTCTTCCCACTCCTTGCCGTTCTTCCCCATTTCTCCCAATTCCTTCTTTCCTTTGTTTATTTTTTCTCGAAACTTCTTCTACCTTCTTCGTTTTATCTTTCTTCGTCGAAACCTTTGGGTCATTTTATTAGTTCGCATTGTATTGGGTTAATACTGTTTGGGTTGTATATTTCTTTATTTATTTTATATTGTATTTTCTGCCTTCTCCCCTTTCTTTTTGCTTTCAATTTATTTCTTCTTTCTCTCATTTCTTCATTCTTTTATAAGTATTCTATCTCCTTTACTTTCTACTTCTCCTTTCTACCTTTTTAAAATCTTATTGTTCTTCTCAGTCTTCTTGATTCATATTCTTCTTTGTTCTATTCCTTTTCTCCCTTTCTGCCCTTCTTCTTTCTTCTTGCTCCCTTTCACTTTTTTTTATTCTTTTACTTCCCAAAATGTATGCCCACATTATCATATACATTGAATCATCAAATTCTAAGCTCCTTCTCTAATTTCTAAGAGAACTGTTCTTCAAATGCCGTCTATTTTCCATTCCCTCCTTTTTCTCCGGTCTTTCTTTTTTTCCCGTTCTCCTTCGGTCTTTTTACTGTATTAATCTTTTTCTGTTCGTTTTTGCCGCTTTGAAATTTTATATTTCTCTGTTGGTTTCTTCAGCCTCCTTCCTTCTTTTTCCTTTCTCGAGATTGATGTTGACAAATATGATATGTCAACAGAGATGTAAATAAAGATGTTGACAAATAAACTTACTTGTTAAACCTTAAACCCTGAATTATAGTGTCACACTACCTTCTTCTATTTTCTTTTTCTTCATTATTGCTCTTCTGCCTTCTATGGTTTTCCGATTTCGTACTTGTTCCATTTTTGCTCTTCCTCCTATCCTCTATCATCTTGCTCCTCTTTCTTTCTTTCTGCTTAATCTTTCTTTTCCTCTTCGTTTTTCTTCATTACTTTGAAATGCCATCTCTCCCCTTTGTTGTCTCTTCCTTCCTCGGCCCGTTTCCTTTTCCGGCTTCCTTCTTTCGCATCCTTTCTTTCGATATCCCCTATAGAAGACCGCATGAATCGTAGAGCTATGTGAGACTGTGATTCATATGATTCCTAAGAGATTTCTCTTCCATCTTCTATCGTCTTGCACCTACTTCTTTTCTTCTTTCACATTGCACCTTCATCTTTTATTCTTTCTTGTTACTTCTAATTCCTTGCTCTTTCCTTTTCTGCTCGCATCTCCTTTCCTCACCTTTCTATTTTCCTTAGTTGGGTCTTGTTTCCTTCCGTCTTTATCAGTCTTCCTCGTTCCTCTATTCTCGTGTCTTTTTGTTCTGGTTTCGTCCATTTACTCGCATCATCTTTCCTCTTCCCGCTCATTCCTTCTTCTTCATATGAAGATTCGTTTGAAAATTGTAGGAATCAGATTCGTAGGGGAAAGGAAAAGTTGCGTTTTAGGTGGAAAAGATAGCCCATTTTCCATAAGATATTTAGGGATGTTATTAATGTTGAAGAAAATTGAAATAATATTCAGATTACTTTAAAATTAAAACACCTATAGTGCAATCCTTATTCAGTCGTGATAAAACATACAGTTGTAATATTGTTGGTTTGGAGTGTTAAAACATTGAAGTAATAATAAAAATATATTTTATACAGTCGTACCTTTAATACATTTTGTAATTTAACCAGCTAATCAATTAATTACGAACTGTAATTAATTGATTACATTTCTTTGATTACATTTGTCAAACTGGCGAAAAAATCCCTAAAGTATACAGATATTCAAAAATAAAGTCTAAATAATCACGAGTTTTAAACAGTAAGAAATTGTTTCATTTAAATGAAACTAAATGAAATTTTCTGCTAAGAATAGATGTAAAATTTAATTGTCTATCGAATACTATTGTGCTTCCCTACACCTAATTCTTCACGTTTTCATGGAAAACGCCCATTTTTCAGAATGTTTGCTTGTTGTTTATTCTGAAAAAGATTGATTTTAACAAATTTAATATTTATCAGATTACCTATAGCATTGTAACAAGAATTGCTTGTTACAAACCCCAGGTTATAAAGAATATTTTAAATATTACGTAGGTACTAGTTTAAACTGTGAATAAAATGGTGGAAATACATTATAATAAATGTTCAAAATGGCGACCGTCCGACTCTAAATACAATCGTATCCTCTTTTTAAAACTCTCAGTAACATTTGTTAGCACTTCTGGGTTTATGGTCTGGAAGGCTTCTCTAATTATCTTCGCATCTTCGTATTATCTGGTGTTGTTGGACGTGTGTCATAAACGATTCCCTTTACGTATCCCCTTAAAAATAAATCTGGAGGAGTTAAGTCCGGTGATCTTGGTGGCCAATTTTTGTAAGCACTTCCTCCAATCCGTCGATTTTCAAAATACACATTTAAAAATGCTAGGACCCCACGATGGAAGCGTGGAGGAGCTCCGTCCAAGTGCAGTCACATTGATCTCGTTATCTCTAAGGGAATGTCCTCTAATAAGATTGAAAATTGATTTATCAAAAAATCCAAAAAACAATATTCCATTTAAATGGTAAAAATAAGGACCAATTACGTATTCTCCCATTATTCCACCCCATACATTCACTGACCATCTGTGCTGATTATTAATTATTCTACATTGATGCGGATTGGAATCAGAATAGTAATGAAAATTATGTCTGTTAACGGATCCATTGTTGTGAAATATGCATTCATCACTAAACAGAACAAAATTTAAAAAGTTTTCATTTCCTGCAACTTTATCTAACACCCACATACAAAATTATTTCTATTATCATTTGTATTTTTTCCTTAATAAAATTATATTATTGAGGAAACTGCTTTATACGTGCGTTGTGTGGGCGCACAGTTTAAATTTAGTTATTAATGATGCAGTTAAGGGAGTCACCGAAACAGAAGCATCTTTTACAACAAATCTACGGCTAATATGTGGCGAGTTGGCGAAATGTAACACCTAACTTAGAATTTGCAGAGTTGTTATTAATAGAAAACAGCGTATTAGAAACTTTCGAAATACTATGACCCAAGATAGGCTAATTAAAGATAGGCCAAGGATAAAATGATTTATCCTTGCTGAGTATTGAATCTGCTTCACCTGGCCCAACAAATGAATGTTTCGGATTTAATAACGAATTAGGCAGAAATGAAAGCCAGAAAGAAATGTTTTTGAATCGCTATAAGTATTGTCGTGAACCAAAAGTTAAGTTGAATTTACTTAATTATAAATAATATACAGGGTGTCAATTTGAAAATTATCAGTCCGAATAATTCGAAAACTAACAAACATTTTCGCGAGGGTTTAAATCTGCAAATAAAACATCATTTTTTAATTATTTCAGATTTTATTTAATCATGCAGCAATACAATCGGTTTTCAAATTCCATTCTAACATTTTCAAACATTTGCTGACTAGTAACATTATGGCCTAAGGTTACTAATTACCAAATGCGGAAATTTACAATCCTTTATGGCTTAGTTCCACAAAGGGATCTAAGTAAAGGAAATTTCAGGTAAATTGTGTGAATTTGTACTAGTTATTACCGTTTTTTGTAACATAGAGGGTGTAGAAATATTTTATTTCAGTATTGATCTAAAATTCGAGATCGTGAAACGTATGTTAACACTAGTCTTTTTCAAACCTAAGTTTTTTTATTCAATTCATCATACGATGATGGTTTACACACTCGCTGAAAGGGTTGAAAATATTTTCACCTATGGAGATTAGAACAGTTGTGCATCAAAATCAGCTACATCTTTTAATATCAGACACCCTGAGAAAAATATGAATCACTCCTACGCCCACCACCTAGTGGAAAAATTTGAAGAAACAGGATCAGTAGCAAAAGAACTGTTGAAACGACCAGTAGCAAAAGAAGCACAAAAAGTAATGAACGAAGCAGCTCAATTTGTAGTATTGGGTTATTTTGCAATAACTTGTTGCATTGTCTCTTCGACAAGCCATCATCACAACTGGAATATTACATAAATCTGTACTAAAATCTTGAAATTGAATAAATTTTATCCGTACAAACTGCAGATTCTCCACGAATTATGGGAAGTTGACTCAGATAGACGAATACAATTTTGTGAAGAAATGGTGGCAAGAATTCAAACTACTCTGCAATTATTAAAAAATATTTGCTTCAGTGATGAGTGTACATTTTATCTCAACGGCATAGTTAATAAACTTAATTGTCGATACTGCAACGACAAAAATCCATAAATTTTTGCAAAAGATCTTCAACGACACAAAAAATTATGTTTGTGAGGGTTATTAGGTGATAGTATTATCGGACCATTATTAATTGATGAAAACCTAAATGAAAACAATTACTTAGAGATGTTAGACACCATAATTAAAACTCTTATTATTCAAGAATTGGAAACCCAAGAAGATACTGACGGAAATATGAATTTGAATGAAAACCTCATTCACTTCCAACAAGATGGGGTTCCACCACACTATAAATATCCTAGCCAATTCTTAAATTTGTTTAATAAAGTTTCCTGGGCAGAGTATTGGAAGAAGGAGTCCAATAGAATGGCACAATCTCCCAATTTATCGCCCTTAGATTTTTATCTTTAGGGTTACCTGAAGTCAGTAGTGTACAAAACAGAGCCCCCAACAATTAAAGATCTTTGGCAACGGATTACAAGTAAATATAGACCAATAAGAAGAGAATCATTTGAAAATGATAGAATGGAATTTGAAAACTGTTTGTATAACTGTTTACAAAATAATGAACCACATTTTGAACATTTTAATATATAAAATCTGAAAATAATTAAAAAATTACGTTTTAATTGCAGATTTAAATAATAATACTTAAACCCATTTTATTCAAAAACGGATAGGTCGATTATAATATTTTTTGTGTAGATGTAAAGTACTTGTTGAGCCCTTTAGTTTGAGGTATCAGAAGGTACCATCATATGACCTCCCAAACATTTGTTCTGATACCTTTGTTAGTTTTCGAATTATTTGGACTGATACTTTTCAAATTGATACCTTATAAATTGTGCAAAACAAACAGTAGTGTTATTTATAGTGAACTGCACTTATATGGCAGTAACAGTAATAATTCCGCGCAAAAAAAACTAAATTTCTTGAAATCTATTTAGATACAAATAAAGCAAAATTTCTTGAAAAGTAAATATTTTAAAACTAAATTATTATTTTCATAATAATCATTTATGTTTTCTTTTGTTTTATTTCGTCTTGGTCTCCAAATATTTTAACCACCTTGAAATTTACGAATATACTTTAGTTTTCCCTAATATTACAATTTAAATAGCAAATGGTAACTAACTACTTTTTTCCGCATACTCGTAACTCGTATACTGTATACTCGTCAATCACAATTAACTGGTTAAGTGCAAAACATTACCTATATTCCGATATAAAGTTAAACCATACCTTATGTTGATTATGATCCACTAATCCACCAATGATATAAACTTTATCCTCTGCTAATTCCGAGATAACGTTATCGCTTTCGCTGCTCAAATAAACCAGTTTTTCTTTTGGAAACACTTTCAAATAATCGTCTTCGTGAAAATTTATATCCCAATGTTCGTACCCGTTGTGCTTTCCCATTTCTTCTTTTGATTTACCTTCAAAACTAGTCAAATGTAGCTGCATGGGTGCTTTCGATCTTCTGTTTTCCGTGTACACCCTCAATATCTGTTTTATCACTTTACCTAAATCCTTACTTATCATTAAATCGTCAAAACTCAAGTCTATCACGATGGTCTTTTTACACGAACTTTGTGCCATTGTCTGTCTCTTTAATTGCTTACGACTCGGTCCTAAATCTACGTTGTTTTTCTTAGCCTCGATTTTCTTAATTTTCGTCTTGATACGCTCTTTTGCCCGCTTCAACTTCTTCACTTCTTGCCATCGTAGCATTTTGTTGTATTTTTTTAACTGACGTTTGGTTAATTTCGAAATTTCTACACCATTGAAATATTCCGTTTCTTCTGTTCTTTCGGAGTCTGCAACAATTGTTTCTTCGTTGTCCATATGGATTGTTTCGAGGTTATTTTCTAGTAAAATGCGCTTATTTTCATCTTTTGGTGAAGAATTGTGGGTGGTTTCGAGTTTTCGTTTTTCACCTGCGTTAGGTTGTTCTTTTAAATTCATTTTTAATCGTTGCTTTCAAAGAAATTTAAGGTTACATATAGGTTAGGTTTCTTATGAAGTTTGTAGGTTATGTATCATCGTAACAGCTGAGAAAAATAGTCAAACTGCAATTGAAAATTACAAACACCTTGTTTAAATATTAATACTGAATTATTTTATTTATGATTTGATAATTGTTTCTTATATTTGAATGTATACATACCTATTTACAGATAAAATCATTTATATGAAGTGTCACTTTTTTGACACCTGTCAGATTTGACATTTAGACACTGTCACAAAAGAATAAAACGGAAACGTTTGTTCATTAATTATAATTTATTTATACAACAAATAACTACACAATCCGTTTAGTTTACAAGTCGACATTCAAATCGTTGAACCCCCTAGAAGCGTAATCGGAGCCTTTCGTCCGTTCGGAAGGTTTCGGGTAGTCCGGATCGCCGGGGACGACTGCAATGCGCGACTCGACCCGCCTCCACCCGCCCTTCCGCGTCCAATCGTTCTCGTTGTACTTGAAATAGTAACAGCACCCGTACGCGAACACGGTCAGCATGGCCAGCTTGCCGGTCAGGTAGCGAACGGTGGTCGCACGTTGCGCTCCCAAAATCGGGGTTAGGGCGACCCGGACGGCGTCGAGCGGGGCACGGTACATTCTACGGATGGGGTTCACGGTTTCGCGGTACAGTTCGGGCACGAACTTCGGTTCGCCGGGCGCCAGTTCTTGGTCTTTGAGGAACTGCTTTCGGAGGGCCCTTTCTGCGTCGGACATGCCCAGAAGGCGTTCCCTGTCGCGGCCTAAACGGCCCACGATGTTCATCGGGACTGCGCCCCCCGTCGGGGATGATTTTACCATCTTCGTCTGGATGGATAGGTGTTAAATTACGTAATTTTCAGTGTTTTTTTGAATGGTTGACTTTTAGGTTAGACAGGTTTGACAGGTGAATGAAGTGAATATAGCTGTGTAAACAGTTTTAATAATGCGCGTTTTAAAGGGAATTTATTTATTTATTTTAACAACAGCGGACGATCACAAGGATATAATTTACGATTAATAAATGATTTGAGTTTTATTTGAATGAAGATAATAATTTCCACATGTATAAAAACTACCACACCGAAATCGAAAAGTTACTATAGTTCTCGCGTGACACATTTGTCACCAGAAAACCAAATTGTGACAATTTGACGTGGATGTTTTAGTAAAAATGATATTTTATTGATGTACGGCTTATCAGAGCAGTAATAAATCTAAATAAAAATACGTTCTAATTGGTGAGTTAAAAGTCTTTAGCCATTTTCTACTTCGACGTTAGGTTAGAGATTAGGTTAAAATATCCTGCTTCTTAATTAGTACCTTTGGGTTTTCAATTAATTACTGATTATTAGATGAACTTGTGTTTTTTTTAGATGTTATACAAATTAGAGCATCACAATGGATGACGATTTGTTGCTACCGAAAAAGAAAAGTGTCATTTCGCAGGCATGGACCAGGTTATCGCAGGTTAGTTAATTGTTGTTAACGCTTATTTAAGGTGCGTTAGACTTTGTATTATCACCACGGGTTATTTTTACTTCTTGAACTCATTAGTCTTCCATTTTTTTATTGCATGAGAATTTATCTTATAAAAGAAAATTAAAGCCGCGCTCCCTAATATTTCAGATTAGTTGTTTAGAGTTCCTATTGTCCAAGGGGCGTGGTTTCAATTTATAACCATTCCGATTGAGTTTAATCAACAAAACAATATATTTTGACTTAGAATTCAATATGGTTCGATTGAACAAACTCTAATTTTTTTCTTAACTTCATGCTTATTTCCTGTGCTTAACGCTGCAGATTTTCCAAAGTGCATTGGATAGGTGGACTCCGCACACAAGGTGGCGTTGGATCTTTACGGTCTCACTGCTATTCTCGTTTGGGTTGAGAATATTCCTGAAACAGGTACAAGAGTGACTTATTTTCTATATGTTTTAGTGTTACCAAGGAGTGGTGGATAGGACGGTACCGTGGAAAAAGACTAGATGGGCATCGGCCCTACTGCTCATCACACTTTTTATGGCTAGGGTCTTGATGGTTCAGGTATAATTTTAGTTTTTTTCTTTTACTTCCGTACTCATTTTGTTTAGTTCTTATAAAACGATGTAGGTTTTTGTTACTCATCACAACCAGTACTACTGACCTCTCCACCACTTTCTTTTGATATAAGCGGAAATTTATTTTTAAATAAACATTTTCTTTGTGTTACTAATAAAAGTTTAATATTTGCAACAATAGCAAAATAATACGATTTATGTTTTCGATTTCTTTGTCTGAAAATGCTATTGTTTGTGTCTAAAGGGTTTTTAGTATTTTTGGAACACAAACTTAAAAACTAGAGGTTTCCTGTATTCTTAAGTGAGTAAGGATCGAAATATTTTTAAAATATAATACACAATTTACACAATGTTCCTAACACGGTTTTGTGAAATTTTAATTGAACTCCAATGCATGGAGAAGGCATTATTTTGTTACTTGGATTTTTGTTCTTCAAGATGACTAATTAATTTATACCAGGTGTCTCAGAATTTCTTTTATTATTATGATATGCTTTTTGTAACAATGCCATCAATTTTCTTTGGACGTGCAATTACAAGAAATAAATTATTGTTATTCGATTTCGTTTTGGACAAAAGATTGAAGCGAAAATTAGTGAGAAAAAAAACAGAAGTTCGTAAGTCTAAAATTGCTATAAAATTATTTTACGAAAAATGTTATTAAGTAATTGATGCAATTTTAAAATTATTTCTATTTTTCTTTTTATATATTTTTTAAAGAATGAATGTTATAAAGTTGTTTGCATAAAAATTTTAATCGAGTTTTTTAGTAGGTTAAAGACCCAATTCAATTAAAAATAATATTTCTACAATGTAGGAAGAGACACAACAATTTTAATTGAATTTAATAACTATTTCTTTTTTTTTTCTTTCTTTAAAAAGGGTCAGAAATTTTCTAATTGGTTTATTGTTTCAACATTTTGTATACTCATTTTTCAAAGAATTTATTTTGATGTTTATTTTGAAGCAAGGAATTATTCTTTTATATACAGTGCGTTTTCGCTAATCCGTAGCCTTGATTATCCGAAAACCGCGATACATCGAATCTTAAATTTACGCATTGTAATCTCAGTAATCGGAAATAACGGAATTCCCCGAAGTAACCTCGGATATCCACAGTTAGCGCTTGTGTACTTCCCCTAGTTGTTTGTGTGTGTCTAAAAAGCATATATCTTAAGTGAAAAAACTGTAGGACAAACAAAAATTACAAAGTATTTTCAAAAGTTTATTTGATAATACATATGTACACGTATGAATAATAAAAATATAACAATATAAGTAAATAAATGTTCTTTTGTTATGAACGTTGTAAGTTTTTTTTTTAAATTCGGTAATCGCATTTTTCAGTAATCCGAATTGGGTCCGTTTTAATTACTGCGGATTAGCGAAAACGCACTGTATATAAAAAAAATTGAGTTCAGAAAATTGAACATTAAGAAGTTTAGAATTGGAAATAATAGGAAAATAACTGTTTAACAAAATATTTGTGTATTAAAGGTGAATATAAAAAAAATCCTTTTTTTATATTCAACTTTAACACAAAGAAATTGTTATAAATTATATTGAAAAAATCGAAATTTGTATAAAATTATTTGCTCAAATTTTTTTAGGATATGCTTCAATTTTAAAAAATACATAGAATAGTCACTTCCATCATGGATCCGATATATTGAATTGAAAGACTATTTCTTTTTTTTTCTTTCTTTAAAAAGGGGCAGAAATGTTCTAATTGGTTTATTGTTTCAACATTTTGTATACTCATTTTTAAAGGAATTTATTTTGATGTTTATTTTCAAGCAAGGAATTAATCTTTTTTTTTAATATATAAAAAATTGAGTTCAAAAGATTAAACACTAAGAAGTTTAAAATTGGAAATAATAGGAGAACAACTGTTTAACAACGTATTTGTGTATTAAAGGTGAATATAAAAAAATGCATTTTTTATATTCAACTTTAACACAAAGAAATTGTTATAAATTATATTCAAGAAATCGAAATTGTTAAATTATTTGCCCAAATTTTTTTTAGGATATGCTTCAATTAAATTTTAAAAAATACATAGAAAAGTCACTTCCATAATGGATCAGATATATTGAATTGAAAAACTATTTCTTTTTTTTTCTTTCTTTAAAAAGGGGCCGAAATCTTCTAATTGGTTTATTGTTCCAACATTTTATATACTAATTTTTCAAGGAATTTATTGTTTATTTTGAAGCAAGGAATTAACCTTTTTTTATGTATAAAAAATTGACTTCAGAAAATTGAACACTAAGAAGTTTAGAATTGGAAATAATAGGAGAATAACTGTTTAACAACATACTAGTATTTGTGTATTATTGAATTTTTATTTTATTTTATTGTTGAATTTCAAATATTTTCTAAAAATAAACAAATTATCACACTATAAACAGTTTTCACAGAAAAAAAAATTGTTTAAAGAAAGGAAATTGCCTTTACTTTACAATTTAATTTTTTTGCATTAAAAATCGCTTTTTTATATTCAACTTTAACACAACGAAATTGTTATAAATTATATTGAAAAAATTGAAATTGTTATTTGTTTATTATTGGATTTTTATTTTATTTTATTGTTGAATTTCAAATATTTTCCAAAAATAAACAAATTATCACACTATAAACAGTTTTCACAGAAAAAAATTGTTTAAAGAAAGGAAGTTGCCTTTACTTTACAATTTTTTTTTGCATTAAAAGTCGCTTTTTTATATTCAACTTTAACACAACGAAATTGTTATAAATTATATTGAAAAAATTGAAATTGTTATAAAATTATTTGCTCAAAAATTTACTTTTGCTTAAGAATTTATTTTGATGATTTTCAAGAAATGGTTTTTTGTAAACGTTTGAGTTTAGAATTGAAAATGATCAATCTTGCTGTTCTAAAGTTATACACATTAAGAACTTAAGAAAATAATTTCAAAAATGGATTTTTTTACAATTTCACGAAAAAGAAAAAAACAATTAAAACAAAACAAGCAAATAGCCTTTTCTTCGCAATTTATTGGTTTTAAACAATAAATTGGTTTTGGGTTTAAACAATTTTATTAAAAGATAGTGATTCTGCACTGATTATTTAGTATATTTAATTATTAGCTCTTGAGTTTTTTTGAAACTTGAGATCTGTGGAAATCGATTTTTCGTACTGCACTTTTGAAATGCTGCAAATATAGGTCGGCAAAGTTACTATTTTCGAGATCTGATAATACCTACATACATACATAAAAGAGTAGCTCGTTTAATAGTATTAGATTAGATAATGCGTAATTTGACCGCCATGAAATAAGGCACAATTTGGTATTTTTTTAATCACACTCTGATTTACTAACAACTAACGATTTGTTATTTATTTATATAAAAGATTTTGTTAAATTTTGTCCTAAAAATTTTGACAAAAAGTCTGACAAGTTTTTGCAGAAGTTAACATAAAAGTTCCAGAAGTCAATTTTAATTTGTCAACTTTAGTTGGAAGTACAGGCAGAGGGGAAGCATTAATTATAAATGTAATTGATTACTATCAATAGTCATTATGTTTAAACACAATTACTTCTGAGTGCACAATTATATTTAAGTACTTTAGTAAGGTAATTTCCTTATCAAAATGTATTGCACAATATTTTCTAGACTATTTGCATGTTATACTTTATTTCAATGTTTGAATTAACTTATTATTTCATCATAGATACAAATTACTGGTTTTAGTGGTAGTTAAGTTAAATTTTGCCCAACTCTGATCGTAGGTTCTGATAATCCGACTTTTATTGATCAATTTGAGTTGATTGAAACTGTTTGAATTGAATGAAATTATTTCATGTGGAAAATTACACTGTATAATACCTCTACATTGTATGTAAATCATAGCTATCCATGGTAGTCACTGATAGTAATTCATATCAACTGTATTATTCACAAATTTCGCAAAAAGCAAGGAAACCAGTTTCGAAAAAAAGAGGAAATATTTTGCTTCTAAAAAAAATGTTAAATTGCGGAAAATGTTCAATAATAGATATGCAATAAGTGTGCATAATGCATTCTGAATATTTAATTTGATATAACACATATCATCACTCCTTATAGCAACCCCCAAATTTTTAGGTTGGAATTAGGGATTTGTGATGCCTCATTTGAAAGGTCTTTTAATTCTCTATTCAAAAATAACATGGTTTTAAACTTTATTGCAGAAATTAGCAGTGAACAAAAAATCATGGGATTGACGAAATTCGCTGCAACGAATTGTTATATTGTTGCAGCGAGTAAAATTTTATGAATTTTAATAATCATTTTTGTGACCATTTTGCATTGAATATTTGAATAAACTGGAACTGATCTTGGAGTCACGTTCTCTGATTCGTTTATCAAGGCTTACGTCCTGTCTGTCCAATGTACATGTCTTCACAACTATTGCAATGAACAGTATGTATCCCGCTTTTTTGTAGAGTGGGAATTTTCGCTTTATAGTTGGAGGGCTAATTTCTTAGCTGATTGCTTTATGAAATAAAGCAAAAATACCAATTCTTAAGACAATATGACTATGTCGGTGACGATCTAAAAATAATACTACATCTGTCCGAAAATAGTTGCTACAGTTTAATTTGACATCCAGATTATTGGAAATAGGCAACTTAATTAACTTCTCTTGACATAGTTATCAGGTGTTTTATGAATCTAAGTGTGTCATGGCCAAACTTTGGTTAAACTCGTTGCGCTTTTGTTTTACGCTGTGTTGCAAAACATCAAATTATGACATATTAATTATTTAACCGCTGTAACATAACCAAAACTTCAAAATGTCAAGAAAACAACCAAGTGAGACAAGAAAGTGTGGAGAATTTAGTAAGGATGATTGCAAGCGAATCTTCCATCACTTATTGCAAAATGTCAAAGGCGATAAACTCAAACGGGGTGCAATAAATACCGCTGCACGGAAGTTCTGCTGTTCTGGTTGCACAATTTCAAAATTGTGGAAACAAACTAACGTGGTCGTAACCCAAAAAAGTATAGTCAACAGATTTAAAACATATCCACAATTCCCCTCTGCAAAAGAAGCACATTCAGATCGTTGGCACATGAATCTAAAATTCCGAAAAATTACACGACAGATTGAAATCAACTGGTGTGACAACTTTCTCTCTCCTAACTCTCGTTTTGTTGTAACTCATACATGGATTTGTGGGGAACTATGATTTATATACTGAAAGAAAGCTGAAAGTCCAACGTTTTCAATTGGCTACAACAATTTTTGAAAAATATGTAGATTTTTTATAAAAAAAAAACAAATGCGTTAAAGAATTATTTTTGGGTTAACATAATGTAAGGTGTTACAGTTTTTGTTTATAACTCATAAACGGGTTTGTGTCGAACTATGATTTATAT
>JAWQRJ010000874.1:0-17953 GCA_033557515.1 Diorygopyx duplodentatus
AGTAAGCTACTGTATAGCCTAAATTAAAAGAAAAAAAACTAATTACGCCATGATATTCTCCTTAAAAAGTTGCCGGCATAATGTGCAAGTTCCAACACAATATGATTCCTCCCATTTGAAATATTGCAAAAATTAGAAATCGGTCAATTTTAGATTTTTCGAAGTTTCTCAAAAACGATCGCAGTTGACCGTGATTTCTCGGCGGATTTAAAGTCAGCAGAAAATTTGCTACAACTTTCCCCATTTAACCGACCCTGTAAGTCTTATAGTTTCCGAAATGCCAATGGTGAGGATTGAATTTGGGACACACGGTATAAAAATAGATGGGTAAGGAATAATGTTTTGTTTTACTTACAGGATATGACAAATTTCGATAGTCCTTTTTCGGCTTTGGTTTCCTCTTCTTTTTCTTCTTCCCAGATTTATCTACACCCTGTGGGTAATAAAAAATTACACTGAACATTACACTTTGTGGCTAAAGCTTCTGGTCAAGATTAAAAACAATTAACAGTTTCCAGTATCACCTTTCTTTTTGAGCCTTTCTTAATGAAATTCAAATCTTTTCAGACCTCTCTTGTTCATCCTTTTTATGCGATTTTAAAAGGCAAATGTGATATTTGGAATGTGTCGTTTATTATCTACAATTTTTCTGTTTAGTTGGTTTTGTAAAAAGGGTTGAAATTTTAAAATGGCAGCAAATTCAAAAATCATATTCTCAAAATTTACCGTTTTATGCCTGTTTTCCCGACGTCCCTGGGAACTCCGGTCAGGATGCCAACACTAATCGCTGCTTTACCCACTGCCATTTTACTTTTTCACTTGTTTTGTTGATGTTGTTCACAGCTTCTACCCACAGTGTAGCTAGAAACACCACAGTCGGCCACATGGACGCTATTGAAAGTAAGCTTTGCCCAAGCACCTGCAAAAAGTACAACATCTACTAGATGATAACTTAAGAATATGGATTGATAATCACATTATTGGCCCTTTATTTGCTGCAAAGAAAAAAAACAACATTTTTCATTGTTAAGCACTCTGTTACAAACGATACTTGTGCAGAACAGTTTTCAACAAAGTCAACATAAAATTTAAATTTATCGCCATTTTGTAATTTCAAACCTGTTCCACATACATAGAAAAGTTGTAGAGAATAAAAAAACAGATTCCTAATCACTTTTACATTTTGAAAATGGTCCATTATCGCAAAGTCTTGAAAAACACCCCCTTTTTTTTGACATTCTGTTAATGAAAACTCAAATGGAAAAGTGATACTGGAAGAGTTGCTTTGTAATAATAAGGTTTATTGTTGTAAAACATTAATTCTTTTTTTCCTTCTTAATTCCTTCTTTTATTTTCCACGAGAATGGCTGCATGGTATCAAAGTAGGCCAATACAGTAAAGTTCGATTACTAAAGAAATTATTCGTAATTTCGTTTTGGACAAAATCATATGACTTAAATAACTAAAAATTATTTGTTTTTTTTGACCTAATTATCCAGTATGAAAGTCGTGTGCACTTCATAGTTCACCTTTATGGTAATTGGTCCATATTTAATCTCCACATTAACTTGAAAGTTTGTGTGCATTAACTTTAAACCAACTTTTTTATTTTGTTAAATTAATAACACAAAATAATGCAACAATTACAAGAAGCAACAAAACCAAGTGATTTTAAGAGTACTTGACCAACTTTGCAAAGATATGGATAACGAACATGTCATTTAAACATACTTAAATCTCCAAGGTGAAAAAATTACAATTTTTCAAGTTGAAGACAAAATAGAGACAATGATTACTAAAAAAAAACAATATATGCAAACTTATAAATTAAACAATAAGAAACTAAACACATGAATTGAGGGGCAACAGGGTCAATTTATCGCCTTCTTTTAATATGTAGAAACGAAAAATGCAACAAAAATAATAGAGCACTATTCCAAATAATTCACCCTTGTTACACAACGTATCATTAACCAGTAATAAAATAGGTAAATCTGTAAAAACTTTACCTTATCAGACAACGTCCTGGGTAGAGTATCAGTTGATTCGACGGCTTGTTTCGTCTCTTTTGAGGGGTCCTGTAGCAAAAACATTGAAAACAAAAGACTAAAATCTGTGCACGAATGTTGACAGAATGAAATAATTCATAATTTTAAATTCTGTCAACATTTAGTTTTTGCTAGTTATGGATATATAAGAATAAAATTAAACAATACAAATAAAATTTTAATTTTATCTTCAAATATCCGTAGTATACCAGTTAGTAAATTTTTTCGTTACAACTGTTCATTTTAATACTGGTGACTCCAGTATCATAAATAAGTACATCAACATAGTGCATTAATATAGAGCACAATATTAATATAAATGTGCAAGCTGTATAAAACGTTCTATATCGCTAATGACCAAAATAGTTGCTGTTGAAGGTATCGGTGCTAAACACAATGATTGAAAATTCAATCAATATCAGCTTATTTTAATAGGTAGAAACCAAAAATGAAACAAAAATAATACCATTTTATTTAGAATAGCAAAGTTGATATCGACTTCCGGTCTAACCGATAATTTTGTGACTGTATCTTCCTTTAACCCAGTGGTTCCCAACCTTTTCTAAACTGCAGAACACTATTTTACCTAAGTTTTCTGCAGGATGGGCATTTTTATGTAAATTCATTGGACAGTTATTTAGAAACTATTACATTTCTTAACAATTGTTATGCTACTACTAATAATTGTCCTGTTCACTTGTTTTTTCTATCCACTTTTCCAGCTAGAGGCCAATACTTTTTACAGCAATAGTATGCTAATTGGTAACATTTCTTACTATTTAGAGGCAAAAACGAAGAAATTTTATAATGGAATATGCGAACTATCCAAATAATACACATATTAAAAAAAAAGTGAGAATGTTTTCAAAATTACAATTAATATATTCATTAATAAATATATTATTATAATATAATATTGTCTTGGAAATTCATTTCGAAAAAACCAAGAGTATAATAAACAGTAACAAAAGTAATTCTGTAAATATTTTATATTACCTGTGACGGCATCCTCCCTAATAAAGAATCAGCTGATCCTCGTTTTTCCAGTTGTTTTACTTTTGGCCCCTTGGCCTGTAAACATTACAAAGAAAAACACCCTAAATAACAATTGAAAACTGTGATTATTGTTAAATGTATCATTTAAGTACTGTTACTTGTAAGAGCATGTATCCATTTATGATTATTCACTCTCAACTATAACGAACAATCAATTAATGATTACTTATATAATTATTAATTGCTTATAATATGTAATTATTCATAACACTCTTTCCGACATATTTGATTAATTTTAAAAAATAAACAGCTTTTAAAAGTATTCTAATACTCTTGTACTAGAATTTTTAGCTAGATACTAAAGTACTCTTAATTAAGAATACTCTTCAGTTGATTCGACGGGTGTTTCTTCTCTTTTAAGTGGCCCTGCAGCAAAAACATTGAAAAAAAGACTAAAATTTGTTCACGGATGTTGACAGAGTGAAATAATTCATAATTTTACTTTCTTTGAATATTTAGTTTTTGCTAGTTATGGATGTATAAAAATAAAATTAAACAGTACAAATAAAATTTTAATTTTATCTTCAAATATTCGTACTGTGCCAGTTTCTTCTAACTATCCAAATAATACACATATTAAAAAAAAAGTGAGAATGTTTTCAATATTACAATTAACATTTGCATTAATAAATATATTATTATAATATAATATTGTCTTGGAAATTCATTTCGAAAAAACTAAGAGTATAATAACAGTAACAAAAGTAAATGTGTAAATATTTTATATTACCTGTGACGGCATCCTCTCTAAGAAAGATCCTTGTTTTTCCAGTTGTTTCATTTCTGACCCGTTGGCCTGAATAAACATTACAAAGAAAAACACCCTAAATAACAATTGAAAACTGTGATTATTGTTAAATGTATCATTTAAGTACTGTTACTTGTAAGAGCATGTATTATTATTATCCATTTATTATGTATTTCCCTCAACTATAAAGAACGGTTAATTAATGATTACTTATATAATTATTAATTGCTTATAATAAGTAATTATTCATAATACTCCTTCCGACATATTTGATTAATTTACAAAAATAAACAGCTTTTAAAAGTATTCTAATACTCTTGTATTAGAATTTTAAGCTAGACACGAAAGTACTCTTAATTAGAGTACTCTTCATTAAGGGTACAAAGTACTCTTCATTTTCAAAGTACTCTTAATTGAGAGTACTTTGTCTACTACTTTGTACCAGTATTTATCTGCAGTTAAAAAATTTCCTTTTTGATATTGTTGCTAAATCAAATATTTGAACAGAGGAGTTTTACAGTCGAGGACTAATTTGTTAATGTAGGATTACAGAATATGAAATCATATGGAACGGGAGCTAAAATTGACAGATGATTTCAACAGGCTTCATTTCATTCAAAAATCTTAACTAGAAGTCGATTTATGGTGATCGAATCTGTAAAAAATATAAGAAACATTCATCAACAATTAAATTTCAGATTTTTAACTCATTTTAAGTCATGTCAATGATTCAATTTTAAATCTAGAATTGCGTACGCATTACGAAGTTGTCTAATTACTTCTATCAAAATATATTACCGATAATGGCGGCATAAGAACCAACGATTGGGTACCCTCTGCTGGTTTTCCCACTGTTACTTTCTCGTCTGTCTTCTTTTTCTTCCCCTTGCCCTGCGACATAAACATTGAAAGTCAATACCGTATTGATTTCACAATTTACAAGTGTGGTTTAAACACCCTTGTATTAAATCTTATGAGAAAAGTGTATTCCATAAGGTCATCAGTAAGAGTGACATACTTTTCTTAAGTGATTTATAGACTAAAACATGCGTATTCATACAAAACTTCATCCAAAATACGCCAAATAACAAATACCCCTGAGGGTGGAGATGGTAATGCTCCGAAACATGTAGGGTTGCTAATATAGTAATAATCATTCACTAAATCTAAAATGTTTTGAACCTCATGAAATACCCTGTATATTGTTGAATCATTCTTTTGTGATACTTTGTGATGGCATAAAAGGTTCTGTTTTTAAGTTTAGTGTTTCCAAGCTTGGTTTTCAAAAAAAACAAGAGTTTAAGGGAACGATGGGGATGGAAATTTTCTCTGATATTTACTTAATTAGATACCAATGAGAGGTTATTATTATGTATTATGTTTTTTTTAATCAATTTAAATATTACTATTATTAAAAAAATAAATACATTCGATTTTTATTATTATTTTGCAATATATATTTTTTTTAGCAAAGAAAGAAAACAATTGAAATCTATTAATATTCCAATAATGCAATCTGAATCTGAATTTATTGGATTTTTAAAGGGTCCACCCCCAAATAAGTAATTTCGTTCTAAAATATGTATTGGGTTTTTTTTTGGTTCCAGGTCAGGACATACTGGTTACGTCAATTAAAAAATAATTAAATCGGTTGAAATTGTAGTTACCTGTTTACCTGATGCAGTGGACTCCAGCGATTTGTTTTCTGCGTTCCTCTCCTTTCTCGATTGTTTGCGCTGTGATACAAACATTAAAAATAAACGCTATTAGCTCAATGTGGATAAATGTGGACAAAGCCAAAATTTTGGAAATTTTTGCAATTAAGTCCTTTGGGGCTTGATGTAAAAAGATCAGAAATGTGTTTACTTAAAAGAGAGAATTTTCAAAACTGGCAATCTATATTTATAATAAATCAGCGATTCCCAAAATTTCATTTAATTGACCCAACTACAAATATCCTATCAAAATTACATTTATCATTTACAAAAAGAAAAAGATGAAATTTAAATTTTTGATGAAATCTAAGATTTTCTATATTCCAAATAATCCATAGCATTTTTTAAAAATGTTACCTCTTTACTTGATGCTGTACTGCCTACAGAAGCAGTTGACTCTAATGATTTTCTGTCCTTTTTCGATTTCTTATCCTAGAGTATAAAGAATTAAATTAAACACAGCTGATAAATGTGGACAAAGTAAAAATTTTGGAAATTTTTGCAATGAAGCCCTTTGGGTGATGTAAAAGATCAGAAATGTTTTTACTTAAAAGAGAGAATTTTCAAAACTGGCAATCTATATTTACAATAAATCAGTGATTCCCAAAATTTCACTCAATTGGCCTTAACTATGCCTCTTTTAGATGAACTTGAATCTAAAAATTAGTCAGTTTTGTTAGACTGCTATTACAGAATGCAATAAATTCAGTTATTTTGGGAAATTTTGAATTGCAAAAGATTCATTCAACCTTGTGGTACAAATAGGCACTAAAATAAAACTCTGTTGGTACTTATAAGTACTACAATAAAAGACCTACATGGTAAGACCAAGATTTCTAATAGTCAGTAAATTCTGCACATATTTTACCTCTTTAATTGATACTCTACTGCCTACAGAAACAGGTGAGCCTTGCGATTTTCTGTCCATCCTCTTTTCCTTCTCAGACTTCTTCTCCTACAGTATAAATATTCTACTTAAACATAGTTCATAAATGATATTTGTGGTTAATATTTCACAAATTTTTACAAATAGGCCTTTTGGGTCATGCAAAAAGTAGGATTACTTTGTACTAAATAACAAATTTAGAAATATTTTTACTTTTAAGGGTAAATTCTCATAAATGGCAGTGTGGTTTCCGTATCTTTTCTCTGATGTATTTCTTACATCAAAAGAAATCTGGTTAAATGTTGTCAATCAAATTTAGGGATACTTTTATTTATAATTGGGTAATGAACCATTTTCAAGATGGTAGACCTATAATTGATTTCAACTGAATTTTATTAATTACATTTGACCAGTTTTCTTGGATCAAAATAGGTTAATTTAAATGTTCAGAAATGCAGCCCTAAAAAGTCATAGTTGTTCAAAAAATTACACTTATTTACAAAGGTGAAATGATTGATGAAGTGTTATATTTCCTTCAAACTTGATCCTTTTTATTCTGAATAGGAGGTATTTTTAAGTAAAAATCAGAAAATTATAGGGTGGCAAGAAGTACATACGGAGTTGTTACCCCTTATGCAACGACCCCATATGACGTAACATTCCCTATAAATTTTATTGTCATAAATAGGTCCTAGTTATTATTTTAGAGTTTTCAAGAAGAAAAAACTTGAATGAAAGGAAATAGAATTTCCCTTGAAACAATCCTGAAAGGACCAAACATGGAGAGTTCCGGCTTAAAGTATGCCTTCTCATGTTTTGCTACCTTTCAAGATTTCTACTAATTAATAAATCTCCAACGTTTTACCTCGTTAATCGAAGGTGTACTGCCTTTATATGCAGTTGACTCTTGTGATTTTCTGCTGCCCTTCTTCTTTTTCTTCTCCTATAGTACAAATATTCAAATCAGTTCCTATAACTGGAAAATGAAATCCAGTTTTCCAATTTGATAAATTGACTCAATATGAAAAAAGAAGAGATTTTTCTGTTAGACGTTTACTCTTAACGGCCAATTAAACAAAAAAGGTACCTAATTTTTACAGATTCTGAGCAAAGGGTTAGGTTAACAATTCTTTAAGAAGAAAAAGAACATACAAAAACTAAAGAAAGACATGTTTACCCGTCGTGAATTACATTTAGAATATGTTCGCTATTTTATATTTATCATTTGCCGCAAAATGAAAGTGATAATCATACTTTTGTTCGATGTTGTTACCTCAACAATTATAGGGTGGCAAGAAGTACATACGGAGTTGTTACCCCTTATGCAACGACCCCATATGACATAACATTCCCTATAAATTTTATTGTCATAAAGAGGTCCTACTTATTCTTTTAGAGTTTTCAAGAAAAAACTTGAATGAAAGGAAATAGAATTTCCCGTGAAGCAATCCTGAAAGGACCAAACACGGAGAGTTCCGGCTTAAAGTATGCCTTCTCATGTTTTGCGACCTTTCAAGATTACTAGTAATTAATAAATCTCCAACATTTTACCTCGTTAATCGATGCTGTACTGCCTGTAGATACAAGAGTCAACTGTTGTGATTTTTTGCTGCCCTTCCTCTTTTCCTTCTCCTATAGTACAAATATTCAAATCAGTTCCTATAACTGGAAAATGAAATCCAGTTTTCCAATTTGATAAATTGACTCAATATGAAAAAAGAACAGATTTTTCTGTTAGACAGTTTGCTCTTAACGACCAATGAAACAAAAAAAGTACCTCATTTTTGCAGATTCTGAGCAAAGGGTTAGGTTAACAATTTTTTAAGAAGAAAAGGAAGATACAAAAACTAAAGATGACATTTTTACGTGGTGTGAATTATATTTAGAATACATTTGCTATTTTATATTTATCACTTGCTGCAAAATGAAAGTGATAATCATATTCTTGCTCGATGTTGTTACTTCAAACTAACTCAAATCGTCGTTAACAGCAAATTATTATTTCCCAACGCCCAAAATTTGATCCCTATCTAAATCGATTTTTCGCACCGCACTCCTGAAATCTTGTAAATATCGGCCAGCAATTTAAAGCTGTTTTCGAGATCAGAAAGTACATACATACAAGATTAGTTCGTTTACTAATATTAATTATAAAAAAAAGTACACCAGAAGAAAGGAAGTCATCTTTTAGAGTTTTCAAGAAGAATTTTTTTTCTGTGAAACGTGGGATTCTGCCACCAGTTAGGCTTAAAGTATGCATATTAGAGTTTTGCGACCCTTCAAAATTTCTAATACACAATAAATCCGCATATAGTTTACCTCTTTAATCGATACCATACTACCTGCAGGTGCAGTTGAGTCTTGTGATTTTCTGTCCTTTCTTTCCCTCATCTCCTACAGTATAAATATTCAAATTAAACACTATAGGTTTCTTAGATATATCCCTACTTTTTACTTAGGCTAAAAAAAAAATGTTTTACCGCTACAACAAAAACGCAATCAAATGTCAAGTTCTTTTTTAGCAACTAGGTATGTAAGAGAAAATGGATATATTAAGGGGTATATTAAGTTATTATATTAAGTTAAGGGGTGCGTTCAAGATTGACGCTGTGTCGACACCATGTTTTTGCAAGTAAACGTCAAGTGGAAATTACGACAAATTTTGCTGTGAATGTTAAAATTGCATCCAAACCTATAACTATTATACGAACGGTAGCGAGTAAATACAGGCTGCCCCGTATAAAGTATACTGGGGTGTTCTTCAGGTTAAACTACGACAATTTAACCCAATTTATCCACATGTAAAAGTGAACCCCCTTTGAGATAACTCTCCAAAAGTTATGATGTTTATCACATTATTGGCAATATCTTGAAAACTGTTTGATTGTTTGTAACTAAATTTGGGAAAAATAGTTAGTTACTATGTCATTTTTTATTCAAATTTTGGTGATATACCCTCTGCGGTAAGGGGATTAAGTGAGGCCGGGGTGTAATGTTAAGGGATGAAGTTTTTACATCCACTACATTATTCGCTGATACCCAAGCATTGTGGAATGACTAATATCGAAACTTTTCTGTCCATTCTAACTTATTACTGAAATGTACTGTTTTCAAGAAAAAACTTTAAAGATTCCATGTCCTTCAAATTTTTACGACAGAATTTAGGGCACTATGCCCAATACCAGGCAAAAGTTCTTGATTGTTTGCAATCAAACTTGGAGAAAAGGTTTCTTTCTTATACACCATTCTGTGGTTCTGGATTACTAAATGCCTATGTTTATTAATTTATTTTTTCTTAAGCTCTCAGGTTTGTAAGATGATTCAAACATTAGCATATATGCAAGTGCAGATAGTTGTTACATTACATTAAGAGGACCGTCTATCAGCTGTCAGTTGGCTATTTCAACAATTGTGGCAACAGTTTTTTAGAACGGGACCATGCGCTCAGTTGTGATTAGTCCAATAGTCCAGCTGCCTAACAGTCCCGCCTTAATTGCAGAAAACCACTCTTGATGTTTTTAAGTCAGGTGACAAAAGAATTCCTCTGAATTTTTTTTTAAAGTTTGCTTGCAAATATTTAATTGATAAATTTTTTAAATTTCTTTTTTGGTAAATTTGTTAAATTCGAAAACTTTAGATTTATTTATATATTTATTAAATTATGCTATGAAAAACAAGCCCTTTTTTGAGTAACGTCCTTTTAAGTAATATTTTTAAATTAATTTACTACATTATGCAAAGCCAAAGCCTTTTCCTTACTTTCCCTGATATAGTATAACCTTAAGATATTACTTCAAAAATTTGAGCCCCCTACAAAATGTAATAAACTCAGAGATAATCCATAATTCATTCTATCTTATTTTTTATTTCCATAAGTTTTTAACCGAGCCTTGCTAATCGAAATAAAAATTCCAGAAACATGGTTTAATGTTGTTATTTCTACAAAAAATTCAGAACGATCTGTTCAATATTATGTCAAAAATACATCATACATAAGATAAGAAAAACTGATGTGCAAGAAATAAATGAAATTATTATTATGTATAGCAGGGGTGGCCTTCTTGTTTGTCATTAAGATCGACTTTATATGTTAACAATCTATCTTCGAAATTTTTCGTTTGAAGGTGTTTAGCAGTATACTTATTAAATAACACATAAACTAAAATTAACAAAAAAATCATTATACATGTGTATACAAAGAGATCAATGAATAAGAAGTTTGAGCCTTTTCCACTAGGTCATATTGTGAAGTATATGTCGACAAAGATAGTCTTAAAGTCTTAAAGAATGTTCAGTATGGCAGCAACGATGTTTATTCTTTGTTAATTTTAGATAAGAAAACACAAATTCACATAAATATGTTGATCCAAAACAAGAGGGAATAAAAGTGGAGCATTTTTTTAAATTGGGATACTTTTCGCTCTTTACATACTTCCAGAAATCCTTTTCATATTCTCTTGCTGTTAAAATTAAATCTGTTTGCAGTGTTAATAATTCGCTTCCTATGACATTTTTTTCTAAATCAAAAATTGTGGATTTTCTTAATGCAATGTGTTTGTTATTTAAATATTTTTTAAAAGGATTCGATAGATGTTGAACGACATCTTCAATTTTGCCAAAATCATTATACCTAATATCAAAATCTTCAATGACGTGTTTGATTTCTACAACATATTGTTTAGAATTGCAATTAAAAGGTTTTTTTGAATGGGCATCAATTAGGAGAAAAAAAAAACAAAGAAAGTATAGAAATGAGAAGAAATAATGTTCAATTGCAGTTTATTATTAAAGTTGGGTTATAGAAAAGGAAACATTATAAAGAAAATATTTTTTTATTATTTACAATTATCACATTAACAGTCAGGAAAAAATTTTCAACACTCAGATACAACTTGTAACAGACTGCCATCGTTCTTCGTCTTTCGTTAAACAGGAATTGAAATCTTGGATTAATTTTATTCCGCTTTCTGCTGTGTCATTGAAACCTTAAAACTGTTTACTATTTTTTTTTGCTTTCAAATAATGTTCATTTTCACACCATACATCGGGATCAGTATTTAAAAATTTTATATTAATTTCAAATCTCTTAAAAAAATTATAGTTTGAGAAGAAACATCCCTATCATCATCTTCTTCAAAGTATATTAATTTTACAGCCATGCTTATTTTGACTTTTTTTCCAAAGTATCATCGAAAAATGAAATGCAACATACTCTGAGTTAAGATACCAAAGATGTTTTATCATTTTAGAGAGTGCCTTGCCTGCAACCTCTTTATCAATTTTTCTATAGTCAACAAATTATTTTAATAATTGTAGGTCTTGGTTGGGGGCTAAAGTGGGTTGAACCGCGTTGAACCGCGCTTTTACATAAATATTGGTTATAAATAAACAAATGTCTCTAATACCTTTTTTCTAAATCTATTAATGAAAATTAATCCCTGAAAAGATATATTTTGAGAGAATAAATGGCCTTTGCTGAATAGTGCCAGGCACTGTGAAAAAAATGTTTTTTGCAGAAAGACGTCGTATAAAAATTAAACAAAGTTGGATAAATTCATTATAATAATCCCTGGCCTGTTGGTCTTTTAATTGTTCGATAAGAAAACTTGAAATTTGGTCTGAATTACGTATTCTATATCTAATATTTTTATCTTCAATACCAGTTTTGTACTTTGTCTTATGCAGCTTAGACCACCCAGTCTGAATTTTTTTAAAAATATCTGGCTGAGGACCAGTGGTTGAGCCCAATTTACAATCCAAAACTGCTTTTAGAATAACTTCTAAAATATGACGGGGACATGGTAAATACAGAAGATTTTGCTCTAATAACTAATTTTGCCAATCTCATTTTCTAACCAATTGGTAACTTTTAGGAGGGCTTATCCCAAAGATAAGCCGAAATTTTTTTCCCCCATATAGCTTGTTATCACCCTAATAGGCAGCCTCACCCTCTTCAAGTAATGAAACCAACAAAACAAAATTTTGCTTGTAGTTGTGTAAAGAAGGTACTATGCAGTGAGAGAGTCGTCCGATAACTTACGCAGATGCAGATCGACTACAAATCGATTCGCGATCGACCAGTCGACTTGTTGGCCACCCGTCATGAATATAGCAAAGAAATATTTTCCAAAACTTTGATTACAAATGTGGTTATTTATAACCGCCAGCGCTGAGCGATTGAAATGACCAGAGAAAAAGGCAATTTCCATATCCTGTTTTACTTCTTCTGTTAGTTTCCAGAAGTGCCTCGATTGTTGAATAGAATTGTTAGGGAAGTGCTTTACTGTTAGTTAGAAAATAACAGTAAACCACTGTACATTTTAGTAACTTAGAAGACATTAAAATAGTGAAATATAGTAGAAAATATTAAAAATCTCGTTTGGTTACAAACGACGAAATACCTTTACCCGCAAACCGTGAGCAGCGAGAAAAGTTATAGTGTACATACAGCGTCAATCATGCACGAACTCCAGAAAATGACATCTGGTTGACAGTTAAAAAAAAGTAGGGTAAGGTCTATGGCAAATTTTAAAAAAATTTGAATTTTTCACATTTTTCATCATAACTTTTGCAATCTACTATTAACAAATAAATTTTTTAATTAATAATTAGAAAATGTCATTACCTCTTTCGACGACACCGAGTCTTCTTCTCCGCAAAAAAACTCCGCAACACTTACATTTTTCTTCTTTTTTTCTTTTGCAGTATCAGAGGATGTTTCCTCCATTGTAGATATTTTTTCTTTGTTAATGTACCAAGAAGTTTTTTCTGGATGCTGTCATGTTAAATTTATAGGAAACATCATGTGGACATATAAGAATTTGAATGACACTTATGGCATCTACCAATATCTGAAAAATAAAACTTATTAAAAAAAAATATTTGCCAAAGGTCTAAATAAAAAAAAAACTATACTCATCAATTTTTACTCATTTATTGTGTACTATTAATATAAAATTAAAATATAGCAGCAATTAATATACATTTTTCAATAAAATCTAAAATTTCAAACTAAAACCACCTCCCATGGCTAAACGTCGACTATCCGCGGCTGATATACCAATTCTGAATCCATAGCCATCGTCGTCACCATCACCACCCTAAATTAAAAAAATTGTTTATGAATTTTTCTAAAAATAAAAACAATTTTTACCAATTGTTTGTATTCTCTACCACCAGAAGGAGGTTTGGGACTGACGGCCATTGCGCGTCGATGTCCAAGCTCGCTCTTCGCTGGCCAAGTGGGGAACATTGCGGGGTCGATTGGTAACGGGGCCTCATTGAAATAGGCGTGTTTCATGGCATCTTCTGCGGTAACCCTTTGCACTGGGTCGTATGTTAGGAATTTGCAAAGCATCGACAGACCGAGCTCCGTCAGCACGCTGAACCGATTGCGTAAATTCGAAACTGGAAACTCGGTGAACTTCATTTTCTGCACTGCGGGCAACTGTTTGAAACCTGGCCAGATTTTTTCGTTTGGTGTGCCGAGCTCCTGTTAACAAAATGCGACTAAATCCAAAAATGTTGGAGTCTATGTGTTAAATAGGAGGATACCGCGCAGCAAGCTTTTACAATCACGCGGAAATAGTTGTTGAATGCAACTTGTATAAAAATGTGAAATTAGTGGACAAATTATCTAACATGTCTCATGAAAACTTCTCTTACCTTAAACACTTTATTCAATTGATCCACTTCCGATTTCCCAGGAAAATAAGCGTTCATCAACAATAACTCGGCAAAAATACATCCCACAGACCAAATATCTATCGGCGTAGAATATTCCTTAGCGCACAGCAACAATTCGGGGGCTCTATACCACAACGTCACAACAATCGGAGTGTAGGCCTTCAGCGGTGATCCATACTCCCTGGCCAATCCGAAATCGCCCACCTTCAAGATTCCCTTATGGGACAACAGCAAGTTGGAGGTTTTCAAGTCGCGGTGCAAAATCCAATTGTCGTGCAAGTGAGCGACCGCGCACAACAACTGCTTCAACAAGCACTTCACCTCGCTCGGTGTGAACGTCTGCTTCTTGTGCCTCATGGTCTCCATCAGAGATTTCAAGTCGTGTTCGACATAATCCATAACGATGAATATCTTGTCCATGTTGCTCCCGACGACGATTTCTCGTACGGTCACGATGTTCGGGTGTTGGCCTTTTAGCAGAGTGTTGATTTCTCTTAGGGACGTTATCGGGAAGCCCTCCTTCTCTTTTTCCATTTTTAGTCGTTTCAGGGCGACAATTTCTTCTGTGCGTTTATCGCGCGCTCGGTAAACAACGCCGTACGTACCCTCTTCAATTTTGTTCAAACATTGGAACTCTTCGACTGATCTACATCCTTGAATGGCCGGAAAGTATGGTGGGAGTTCTTCGTCAATTTTAGGTTTCTTTTCTTCTTCATTACCTGAAGTTGGAAATTAAAGACGACTAAAGACACTTCCAATGATATAAAAGAAGAATTCCAATGATATAAAGAATTCAAATGAGTTATAAAAGCAAAAGCTTTTATAATTCCCTTAGTTAAGGAAGTACCGACAGGAAGTACGTTACATCGTACATTCGGATGCGATATGATGAGTTGCAGCGTGGTAGACTTAATCAAAAAAGAAGTACCCAATATAACCAGCGATTTATGGAAACACTGCGTAAAGCACATTGCTGACACAGAAAATTCTTATGTTTCTCCATATTTCCAAGAATTCGTTATTCAAGTATATCTTCTCTTTTACTCTGAAGCTTAATTCTGGTAAGTAATTCCATACACACATTTCGCAATGTATCGACTGATTAACCGTAATTTTTTTCTTTTAGCTAAAATGCCAAAGCCTCTGTCTTTACAAAGTAGAATGTTCATTATGGTTTTAGTAAGTTGCTCTGAGGCAGAGAGATATAATGAGGACCCACTTATACCACTGAACGCTGTGAACGAGATATTCTTATATTAAATTTAATATATCAGGTAGAATACATTCAAGTCGTGTTCTACTTGTAAGAGTAGAACTCCAATTCAAGTAGAACAAAATTTGAAATATATTGACTCCCGACTTTTTATGCCATCCACCATACATCGCGTATTCTTAAATAACACAAAAGATATCCTAATTTGTCTTTAAACCTATGCCAAATAATTGATCATAATAACCCTCCTTCAATTTAACCTATACAGAATGTAATTTAATGGCAATCTAATTGGAATAAATGCATCATTACGAAACAGCTGAAAGCAAAAAGGCACATTTTCAAGTGCTTCAAAATACCTTTCAATATACCAAGTAAGCATACCTTAATTATTTGCCAAATTAACGTTCTGTTTCGCATTACAGGTGATTTGCAATAGAGTAATGACTGAAATCATATTATTTTATAACAAACAGGTCTCTTTCCAAAATTTATCAATGGACATAGTTAACTAATTTAAGGTATAATTTTTATAGATATGGCAATAAGATGCAACTGAGAAAAGGGTTAAATAATCTTTACAGGTTAAGTCGCACCCATAAACACACGAATGCGTGAAACTTTACAATAAACATGTGATATACATAATTTATTTAAATACATAGAAATGTAATGAAGTAATCCCTTCTTAAGCACTTCTGAGCACATCTGGGAATCCTACATTTCCGATAGAAACATTTCGTGCTTCTTTTGTTGTCTCTCTTCAATCCTACTACAACATCCGTTTTTACAGATGCCTTTTGTTGAATAATGAGATACTTTAATGAGATATTCTATTATCCAATGAAAAGCAATTTACAAATGATAGACATTTAAAGAAAAAAAAAATGATTTAACAGTATTGAGAACTTTCTTAACATCAACTTACCTTCCACTTGTTCATCATCAACAATCTCCTCGTCCTTGTGATTGCTGCTCGCCTCCTTGCCATTCCGATCCAGCGACGGCGATCTAGTCCTAGACCTGGACCTGCTCCCTTCTCTGTCCCGTTCGGAACTCCTAGACGGACTCCTGGATCGAGATCTCTCCGACATGGACCGGTCCTCGGGACTGCTGAGCGACCTGTTGGAGACGTTCGATTCGACGCTGGAGCTCCTGTGGCGACTGCGACTCCTCTCGCTCAGCTCCTCTTCCTCCTCGTCCATCTCCTTTTCCATCTCCTCCTCTTCGGAGTTGTCGGAAACGGTCAGCGTCAGCGGCTCTTCGACGCGCTGCCTTTTGGCGTTCATCATTTCCTCTTCGAGCTTGCGTTTCGCTTGTTTCTCCAGCTTCTCGATGTGACGACGTTCGCGTTCGATGCGGGATTGCTCTTTCTGTCTGGCCATCTCGCGTTCTTGACAGAGAAGATGTGCGTAAGTTGTGATGATGTGAAAAATATAAATTCAGAAATTTGATCAGTAAACAATGACCATTTAGTGCTCAATAGTAATAATATTATTATTATAACATTTTTTTGTGCACTTCTTATTCTTTGGCACCTTTTGTATACCAATCATTGTTCAAAAGACATATAATGTCACTTACCAGCTTCCAATAACTTTTCTCTTCTCA
This sequence comes from Diorygopyx duplodentatus, assembly GCA_033557515.1. Classification (NCBI taxonomy): domain Eukaryota; kingdom Metazoa; phylum Arthropoda; class Insecta; order Coleoptera; family Scarabaeidae; genus Diorygopyx; species Diorygopyx duplodentatus. The sequence continues at coordinate 16,964 of JAWQRJ010000874.1, forward strand.
TTTCCTGTTCTGCACGTTCCTCGTCCATCAATTTGTCCTCTTCCTTATCCTTCTTACTCCTCCTTTCTTCCGTACTTATATTAATAATCTCCTTAACGTACATTCCAGCTTCCCCCTGCAAAGCGGTATCCAAAGTCTCGTACTCCTTCGATCTTCTCTCGCGATGCGACTCGCCCCTTTCGTACTTATACTCCTCCTCGCTCTTGTTCCCCCGCTTACTCAACAACCTCTCCCTCAAGTCTTGCAACGTCTTGTCGCCGATTGACTTCTCTCTGTGCTCTTCGTGCTTTTCTCTCCGATTGTGCGGCTCTCGCTCGATCAACAACCTTTCCCTCAAATCGAGCAGCGCCTTGTCCCCAATCGACTTCTCCCGGTGCTCCTCGTGCTTTTCCCTGCGGACATGCGCGTCCCGCTCCTTCTTCTCTTGGTACTTACGGAAATCCGTGTGTCTGGGCTTGTCCTCCTTACGATCTGAGGCGCGGTAATTTACGTACTCGGTATAGCTCTCTTTGTAACTTTCGTAGTTGGCCTTCTCCCTGTAGTAGCGCTCTTTGTCCCGATGCTCGCGCTCTTTACGTTCCCTGTGGTGCTTCTGTCTGTGGACGTGGCGATCTTCCTTGTGGCGTTCGGCACGTTTGTGGTGGCGTTCGTGGACGTCCCTTCGAGTTTTCGACCTGCTGCTCTGCGACGGAATGTGAGCTTGAGGGGGCTTGATGTCTAATGAATCTACAGTTTCAGCCTCATCATCGCTAGAACGAGGGGAATAAATACTTTTGATGAACATTACGTAAAAAATATGCAGCATTTTCACTGCGTAATGTTCATCTTAATATCATCAATCAAAACTGAATTTTTTTTAATAGCACCAAAAGATATAATCACAAAAACCAAAGATAAAAGAATACATTCGAAGTTAAATTGTAAATTGTACTTGCATCAATAAAGTATTATTGTAATTGTGGAAAATAACTATGATACCCTTAACATATA
>JAWQRJ010000875.1:0-17944 GCA_033557515.1 Diorygopyx duplodentatus
ATATAGAGCTGATGGATGAAAAAATTCAAACCCAACGCATCCGAACCGAACCAAATCAGATCCAAACCCAACCCGAACTAAGAAGTAAGCCTAACCAAATTTTATCCAAAAGCATTTATATGTCTACTTTTCCTCCTCCTTCTTTATCTCTGCTTCCATATTCATTTTTCTTCTTCCATTTCGTTCATTCTTTTCTGCTCTCTTCCCTTTTTTTCCAACTTCTTTCTTTCGTTTCACATCTTTCTTCTGGTTTATTATCAATCTGACTTCAACTTTCTTTCTACTTTGGTCTACCTTTCTTCATTTTCCTTTTCCATTTTGTTTTTCTGTGTCCATTCTTTCATATTCCCACATTTTTCTTTCTTTCTTCTCTATCTCCGCCTTCGTGTTTCTTCTTTCTTTTTCAAAGAATTTGGTTCGTCAATCTTTTCGCCCTTCCCTTATCATTTAATGCACTATTTCTTCCCCCTTCTTCTGGATTTTTACCTTTGTTCCCTATATCTTTGTTCATCTGAGTATTGCACATTTGTGCGTCCTTCCTTCTTCTTCCTTATTCCGTTTTCCTTATTTCATTCTTTATTCTCCCTTCAGACTATATTCATCGATTTTTCCAGTTTCTTTTAGTTTACCATTTTATGCTACTGTTGCCTATATTTCTTATAGTTAAATTTTGATGCGTTGTTGCTTCGTTTCTCTTCCCACGCCATGCCGTTCTTCCCCATTTCTCCCACATTCCTTCTTTCCTTTGTTTAGTTTTTAAAGAAAATTTTTCTACCTCCTTCCTTTTATCTTTCTTCGTCGAAACCATGCTGGTTTTGTTAGTTCGCATTGTATTAGGTTAATACTGTTTGGATTGTATATTTCTTGCTTCTTTCCTTTTCCATCCGCTTACTCCCTTTTCTCTTCGCTTCCGATTTATTTCTTCTTTCTTGCACATTTCCCCATTCTTTTATAAGTATTCTATCTCCTTTACTTTCTACTTCTGCTTTCTACCTTTGTTTAAATCTTATTGTTCTTCTCAGCCTTCTTCATTCATATTCTTCTTCGTTCTATTCTTTTTCTTCCTTTCTGTCCTTCCTTTCTTCTTCCTTCTCCCTTTTACTTTTTTTTTATTCTTTTAGTTGCCAAAATGTATGCCCATATTATCATATACATCGAATCATCTCAGGTCCTTTTCTAATTTCTAAGCGAACTGTTCTTCAAATGCCGTCTATTTTCCATTCCTTCCGTTTTCTCCCGTCTACCTTTTTTTCCAGTTATTTCCCTAACTCTTTTTCAGTGCGCTTCTGTCTTTTTCTTACATCGTACATTTCTACCGTACATCGAAGTCTTGTCCATTTTCAATTCGCCTACTGCTTCTGTACCCATCTATTCTTCGACTTCGCAAAACACCAAAAGGAGTGAAATTTTGGATCTTCCCTCTATCTTCTTGCCTTATCTTCTTCGGTCTTTTAACTTTTACTTTCTTAATCTTTTTCTCTTCGTTTTTTGCCGCTTTGAAATTTTATATTTCTCTGTTGGTTTCTCCCGCCTCCTTACTTCTTCTTCCTTTCTCGAGATTGATGTTGATAAATATGATATGTCAACAGAGATGTCAATAAAAATGTTGATAAATAAACTAATTTGTTAAACCTTAAACCCTAAATTATGGCGTCACACCACTTTCTTCTATTTTCCTTTTTTTTCATTATTGCTCTTCTGCCTTCTATGGTTCTTCGATTTCGTATTTTCCATTTTTGCTCTTTCTCCTATCTTCATATCATCTTGTTCCTCTTTCCTTCTTTCTGCTTAATCTTTCTTTTCCTCTTCGTTTTTCTTCGCCACTTTGAAATGCCAGTTCACTCCTTTGTTGTCTTCTCCTTCCTCCGCCCTCATCCTTTTCCGGATTCCTTCTTTCGCATCCTTTCTTTCATTGTCCACTCTAGAAAACCGCATGAGTCGTAGAGTTAAATGTGATTCATATGATTCCTAAGAAATTTTTGGCTCTTCCTTCCGTCTTCTCTCGTCTTGCACCTACTTCTTTTCTTCTTTCACATTGCACCCTTCTTCTTTTATTCTTCCTTTTTACTTCTAATTCCTTACTCTTTCCTTTTTTGCCCGCATCTCCTTCCTTCCTTTTTCTTTCCTCACATTTCTTTTTTTCCTCAGTCTTCCTCGTGCCTCTATTCTCGTGTCTTCTTGTTCTGGCTTCGTCCATTTTCCTTCATCATCTTTCCTGTTCCTGCTCGTTCTTTCTTCTTCATATGAAGATTCATTTGAAAATTGCAGGAGTCAGATTTGTAGGGGAAAGGAAACGAACAAGTTGCGTTTTAGGTAGAAAACATTTTGACCAATTTCCATCAGATATTTACGAACGTTATTAATGTTGAAGAAAATTGAAATAATATTCAGATTACTTTAAAATTAAAACACCTATTGTGCAATCCTTATTCAGTAATGCTAAAACATACAGTTGAATCATTTTATAGTACTATAGTACCTTTTGTTGGTAGCGAAATTCTAGAAATGTGAAACGCGAACTGAAATTATACACATAAAATCCTAGAGACACCATAAGCCACCATTGCATTTACATTGAACTATTCCGCTATAGAAATCCCAGCGAGAACAAGACAGATAAGCAAAGTACCAGTTCAGCAAAATCAAGGTCAGTTTATCTTAAATCACATGCAATTAATGAGAGGCATAGATATCCCTGACTCATTAATAACATTGAATCACAATAAAGCCTTTAAAACTTTAATGAATAGCCAGTCAAGCTGAATATAGAACCAATATTCGTAGAAGAAATGAATTATCCTATTAAAGGTAAAATTTCAAATTTAACATTGAAAGAAATAAAGAATATTCAGATGAGAACAATAGAAGAGAACTTAAGAATTGATCATATAAATTCAGAAGAGAAAAGTGTAGTAAATAATTTAATGTGTAGATATCACGAAATAATTCATAACGGTAATATTCCCTTAACGTTCCATGCAAAAATCAAACATGAAATCAATTTAAATGATAATGTCCCTGTTTATCAGAAACCTTACAGAAAACCATATAACCAAAAATTAGAAATTAAAAGGCAGATTAATAAAATGATATACCAGAATATTATTAGAGAAAGTAATTCCCCATACTCATCCCCAGTATCTCTAGTACCAAAGAAATTAGACGCTGCAGGAGAACAAAAATACAGACTAGTAATTGATTATAGACATCGAAATAAGAAAACTATACAAGACAAATACCCATTGCCTAATATAAACGAAATTCTCGATAAATTAGGAAGAGCATATTATTTTACTCACTTAGATTTGGCCTCTGGTTACATCAAATTGAGTTAAGAGAACAAGGTAAAGATAAAATAGCTTTTACAACCGATCAAGGTTTGTAGGAATTTAATAGAATGCCCTTTGGTTTATGTAATGCCTCGCCAACATTTCAGAGACACAATGAATACAATATTAAGAGGATTCACAGACGAAGTATGCCACGTGTATCTGATAATAATATTTTCATGATAATGAAATGATAATGACATAATAATATTTTCAACATCATTACGAGAACATGAAAACAGGTTAGAGAAAGTATTTAAAAGATTACAAGAAAATGGAGTAAAGATTTCCTTACATAAATGCGAATTATTAAGAAAAGAATTAAAATATTTAATCAAATGTAATCAAATAAAAAGTCACTTAATTACAAGTGATTGGTGTGAAACCTGACCCATCAAATATTGAAGCAATTAAGAAATATCATTTACCTAAAACAAAAACTCAAATAAAATCATTGACAGGACTGTTAGGATATTATAGAAAATTTATAAAAGATTATGCAAAAATATTAAGATCTGTTAAGCTAAAGATTACAAAATGTTAAGCTAAAGATTAAAAAGTTATAATTAATGATGAGTATAGAAAAAGCTTTGAAAAATCTAAGACATTATGTTGCAATGATCCGATTTTAAAATATCCATACTTTGAAGAACCATTTATAATTACAACAGACGCAAGTAATTATGCAATTGGTGCAATATTAAGTCAAGGTAAAATAGGAAGTGATAAGCCAGTAGCTTATGCTCCACGAACTTTCAAAAACAGAAATGAAATACTCAACTGTCGAGAAAAAAATGTTAGCAATTGTATACGCATGCAAATAATTTAGACCTCACATTTATTCTACAAGATTTATGTTAGTTAGAGATCATAAACACTTACTATGGTACATAAGTTAAAAGATAATAATTTACAATTACAGAGATGGAAAGTATGTTTACTAGAGTACGAAATCTTATATAAGAAAGGTAAATTAAATTTAAATGCCGATACATTAAGTAGAATTGAAATCAATGTAGTTGATCAAGGAGATAAATTATCAACTACAAGTTCAAGTAGACCCACATGAATTTGAAGAAAGCGAATTTACAAATTTTAAATAGTTATTAAAACGTCAAAACATTCTGAAACAATAACTATCCCCGAAAAACCAATAGATAGGCAGTCTATTCAATTTTTCTTTTATCACCATCAACAATTGACATAAAGTTAGGATTTCAAAAGATTTATAGAGTATATGTCAATAAAAATTATGCTTATAATGAAATTTTTACAATTTTACGAGATTATGGTAACTCAAAACAAAATAAATTACATATTTTATAACGATGAAATGTATAAACTAATATGTAAAGTGTACATAGACAAATTTATAAAAGGAGGAAGTCACATCTAGCGGGGGAAGAGTTCTATGTCAGCACGCGTGAAGGTCAATAGGAAGCTGACGGTTCCGGTTATACCGGAAGTTGACAACAGCTTTGTTAATTTAAATGGAATGACCCCAATTTTAATTTTTTTCTTAATTTACGTTCAATTTACTTAATCGTTTTCGAGATATTCAATTTTTTCGCTAAAATTATGCAACCGCAGCAACATTTTGAAAAATCGAATTTTCATAATTGGACTTATGCGGTAATGTTCATACTTCATTAACCATTAGTCATCGAACTTTTCAGAAATTGAATTTTCAGAAACATCGAACTCTTCAGAAATACATATGGAGGGACATTTTTACGTACATTCTTTACAAAATTGAATTTTGGAATAAGAAACTTTAAATGACAAAAACTTTTTTTTTAAATAGCACCTATCAAATATTTTTATCTTATCGAATGTAGAATGAAAATCTTCGTTAAACGGTATTGGATTTCCCTATACCTAAAATATATCCTTTTCCAATTATTTAAAGTTTTTTCGAGCTCTTGCTGCAAAAGCGATCCTTTGACAATACATGCATTTGTTGTAAATTGAGTTGCCTACCAATTTTGACGTTTATGTAACTTAGGTTGGTTGGTAATTTCAAAGAGTTATCAGTAGGGCTCGGATCTTTATTTATTTAAAAATGGCAAATATTTAAATGTAATATTTAATCAAAAAAGGTGGAATATTTATTAAAAACACGATATATTTACTAAAGTTTTTTTAATACACAAAAGTTAAAAATTAATTAAGTTAATATTAAATTCATTTTTTTACACTGCATATAAATGTTTTTTTTAAATGATCGAAAGTAAAACTTCTTCGATTACCTCGAAACAAAGCTTTATATTGGGATAGCTGAAATGTCCGAAGTGTTCAAAGCGTTTAATACTTCAATCTCCATTTTCTTCTTCCTTTTCTTCATTAAGGATCCCAAGAAGCTTGTTTTTGATACACAGTACAATATTATAGCATGGATTTTTGTTTAACACCTCTTAAAATTTTCGGTTCATTTTTTCTCCGAATTTTCCTGGACATGATTTAAGCTCTAAGTATTTTGTCCAAAGCACTTGTGATTCTCAAAATTTTATTGGGAAATTGTATTCCATTTATATTCTCGTCTTCTTTGTGCATAATTTTTTTAAAAAGGAAATTAGAAAAATATTGAATTGTATTTAGATTAAATGAGAAATAATTTGTTTATTTTTCGCAAAAAAACAAAATATTTATTTATCCTCAAAAATCGCAAAATATTTATTTAAATATGAAAATATTTATTTAAATAATGTTCCGGGCCCTAGTTATCAGATACGATTAAATATTTCCAATCGCAAAATATATCCGAAGGAATGGCAAAATTAAATTCTACGTTCAATCAGTTTAATATATTTAAAATATTTCGGATGAATTTGGATTTAAACATAAGAAAAAGTACAAACAACGAAGTAAAAAAAGGTTTAATTACATTGCAACAGTTTTTGTGAAAAGATTTAGATACGAAAGTTCACATAACCCAACATTTGAATTTATTTGGAATTTGGTTATATTTTAGAAATATGATGTCGTTAACTTCATATATTTACTTGTTACCACTGGTATAATTTGACAATTGTAAGTTAGGGTTAAATTTTAACGTTTACAGTGGAATTTGCAATAAATTCCTCCTAACGTTTATTTGACAAATTTTGGTTACCCGAAAAAATGGTAATAATATATTTGCAAAAGTATTTTATTGCCTATCTGTACATAAACGCTTATGTTCTGCAGAATCACAATAGCAATTGTACAGAAAAATGCAAACATTGCTACAATTTAACGGCCACCAATTTGACAGTAACAGCATACAATATACAATTTCAGATTTTTTATCACATTACGCATTAAAAGCTAGGACAAATTTTATTCTGTTGTTTATTATCTTTTACTGCCGTGAAAAGCATATTTTTTTACAGCCGTTCTAAATATTATCTTAGTTGTCAATTTCCCTTTTTTTAAATCATATTCCACAGCAGTTCGAAAATTTCTTTTGGGGCATTTCTATTGTAAAACTGCATCCTGACAATTATTTTCAATTTCCAACCACAGTCTAATTTAATCCAACAGCAATCACAATGGTGATACAATCTGTGCAATTACATTCATCTGGCACCAATAAAATCGAGTCATCGGGAATTTCCCGAGTTGCGACCCAAACAAAAGCTACTCAGCGCAATTTGTTCTCTTGAACGTTTGTTTCCTTCGCACTCGAGAATTTCTAATTGAATATTTGATAGCAAAAGAACTTAATATCATATCAAAACTTCGCTGTATACACCACACTCAGGGTCGATTAAATTATATTTCCAAGAGCCCCAAGCGAGGTTACTCAACTTTTAAATGTCGTCTCATCTAAAACAAATACTCCTTAAAAATATTCCACAACCATTGAAGAGGATTTATCAATTTTGTTCAATAAATTGTTCTATAATAGTCATCATGAATGAACAATCTGCTATTGAAAATAATAACGGAACATTCCGCAATTGTTGTACCGAAGATCGCAATGCACGCAATGTGTTGCTTTCCATGTAGAAAGATATTTCATTTCTAGGCTCAGAAAGGTCAAATATTCTATTACTAAGTCAAGAATATTTTATTCAATACAAATTGTATTAGCCATGTGTCTGCCACAGGGACACTTAAGTATATCTTTATAAGGTCCAATTTATGCGAATTAAACGTGATGTAATTTTCCAAAGCCAAATGTCTTCATTGAAGTTGGGTTGTTGGGGTCAGCAGGACAACGTAATTATTTAAATTCATCGGCAAATTCGATTACTTACGTCAGTATCTCTTTCGACTGTCTATAAGATGACGTCCGAAGTTCAAGTTCGGTCGCTTAACTAAATGAACAAATAAGATTAGGTTAATAAATAGTGGGTTTCATTTCACACATTTACACTCTTGCATCTTCAAATCATCTTGTATCTATATACTATATCCAAAGCCACCCTTATCCAAAAAGCTTTTGCACATTCCGTATAAGAATAGTCAAATGAATGTAAAGGATAAATTTGGCCAGTTATGCAAACTGTGTGTTTAAATAATAGACGTGTGTGGAAAGTAGTGGATAATATTCATTATGCATTAGCCAATATTTATTAAATAAACACGCGTGTTGAAACTGCGTGGTTCAAATGTTTCTGGATACATTATATGTGAATAAACAGTTTTACAATACACGTGTTGTTTTCTTTTAATTACCAACGAAACGACATTCCCGCTTACTTCATGATACGGTTTAGTGGGTTGCTTATTTCATGAATGCGGCAAAATTTGGCTGATAATAGCTGATTGGCAATTCCGCTTATGCGGAACACATTCCTCAAAAGTAGATGTGTCTTGAAACGTTTAGATTTGCAAACAACGTTGCACAAGGTAAAAACCTCTTTCAATTTCTTGAGTCAATCTTAAAAAATAGGTATACATTTCGTCAGATCGCGAAATAACACGTAATTGTTGGTAACGTTGCGATTGAGTATGACGACCTTTGCGAACTATCCAGAAGGTGACGTGACAGAAGACTTTTATGCTCAGTCGTCACAGTACGTAGTAGATTAATATGAGTCACACAATACAATTTCGATATAAGCATTATTTGTTAATATAACGTATAATAATCATCAATACTTGTAAGCATTATTAAGTAATCACACTAGTTAGTAATAATATTTAGTTTATGCCTAATACTTGTTTGTTGAGGTATTTGCGTCGTACCATGTATATCTGATGTTGCCAAAAGTGTTGAAAACAGCGGAAGCACTTGCCAAACGATTTCATAATCTGAATTTAACAAAACTAAGAAATTAATATTATCGTTTGATATACTAAAAATCTTAAAACTAATTTTTAATTCAGTTTTTTAATTACTTTCATTTTTTAACAAAAAATATACAAACATTAATTACATAATACCGCTATAGCGGTTTTATAGTTTTAGATTAGAAAGGTAATTGATCTATAAAATTTCAGTCATAAATGCAGCCCCATTGTAGACAAAGTATCAACACAATCATTTGACATATATCTTTGTGAATTGACGTCTGTTCTTTATCTAAATTTAAAATTAGTACAATCCTAATAAATCTATTTTTAGTTTATTTATTGTTTTTATTTCTTTTTAATTGTAAAAACGTATTAATTAATACATATCAATGCCATCGTGATTTATATTTCAATAAAGCGTATCTGTAATAGATACATCAGCTTAACGTACACTGCATCACATGACTGTTTATTGATTAGTATATCACGTTTATCTAGCATGTTATAATTTAATAACACATTTGAGTGTAATAAAATATAAATTATAAAATCATCAGACCATCAGACGAAACACACGATAAAATGATTATTTAATTTTGTGTTATATACAAGAATTCCTCCATCTATTCACTATTAGTATGACAAACATGGTCTGTTTTTTTTGTTTGTCGATATTGTAAATAAAGTAATCTAATTTACAACAACTACATAATTGAATCATTATATGTACCAATAATTTGCACGCAATTGTTTCCTTTGTCAGTTGTTTGTGCAGCTATAAATTCTATTGTTTCTACATGCACACTTTCCATATTTACGTATTAAGATAAGAAGGGAAATAAAACAGAAGCGAAACTTTACGGCAACAGTTTTTAATTTAATTCGAGTCACTTTAAAGCATTTAAATTTTTTGTGTTATTAAACTAGGGAAGAATTCTACCAGTTGGCAGTTGACGTCCAGATAAGAATTTATTTTAGATGCTATGCAATAATAATTGTTATTGTTAATTGCTTTACTTTTATACTATTGCATTCATTCCGTCATTACTATTTTTTAAATAAAACGCATCAAAAAAGTTTTTTGTCTCGATTATTTGTCTTGAGAAGATCTTTCTAATGATATATCACAAGATCCCTCCCCTATTTAAGATTTCAAAGTTGAACCCTCTCGGGGGCTCCTTATACCCCCGTGCCCAACATTTTTTTAATCAAATGAGGTCCCCCCAATCAACGTTAAAAATTTTTTTACTTACTATTACGATGAGAAATATTATAAATCGATGTCATGAGTGTATTATCATAGATTTAATACCTACTGCAAGTTGTTATAAACGTTAAAAATATTAGCTACAAAAGTTGTTCAAATTTAGGTGACTGTTTGTTTATGATTGGTATTAGGACCCTTTACTGTTTTTTTGGGCATGAAAAGTTTCCTATTCTTTTGTTATATTTATGGATGAGAGAGGTAGCTTGTAAATTTAGTTTGTGTCCAGTTTCAAGCAAGTGATTATCAAATTCTGAGTTGGTGTATGTTCTTTAATTCGGGTTTTTATATTGCGCCCTGTTTCCCCTATATAGCTGGCATTGCAGTTGGGACATTTGAGATGGTGTACTCCACCATTATTAAAAGGTCCAACTTCCTATTTTTATTAGTCATCAAGGCATATTTTAATGTGGATTTCAATTTATTTAAGTAAGTAAAATATTGTTATTAGTAAATATGTTTTTAAGTGGATTTAGATTAAGGCCACTAAACATTAATGAATTATATACGCGTCAGGATTGTTAGGGGTTAGGATTTCAAGTGTTCATTAAATTTCGAAAATCAGTTGTTCATAATCCGCACTTTTGTAACATAGTAGTAAGTAATTATTTTTTGTAACATTTCGTTATTGTGCTTCTTGTTCTTTGATTCGGAACGGCGATTATTCAAACAAATGATAAAGAAATAGCTGAATATAATAATAAAGGAATATCTGAACATTCTAAAAGATATTTGTTTTTTCTTGGCTACATACTATGATCAGAGGATTTTCTCGGCTACATACTACGAAGTTTTATTTATTTTAATGACGAGCTAATGTAAAATAAGCTCATCTTGTTGTTGTGGCAAATGTTGCGTAGATATTTTAAGTGATTGTTCCAATGTTTGATATTAGGTTGAGATCTTATAGGAATTGAAATCACTTAACAGTAAAATTGCTTTTTTTTCAAAATTTTTATATTGTTTTTCCGACTAACAAAGTTATAACATTTCAAAATATTATACAACTGTATAACATTGTCAGCAATATTACCAAATATTTATCTGTATACGTGTATAATATGCATACTCAACCAAAGAATTTAGACTTTTGCCCTCGGCAATAATTTTATTGCCAAATTATTTATAGCTTATGAAATGTCTGATTATAACTTCATTCACTTATCGCGTGACTAAGAAGAGAGAAGATCCTTCAGCTGATTCAGCAGCGATTATCCTGAAATAGAGTTGCTCGTTTCAGCCAAAACCTTGATTATTTTCAGAGAACGACATCACTTGTGAATACCAAGTTTTTGTGACTGAGATTTCCCAAAACACGTACCTGTCGCGTGCACAGCGAGTGCATAGTACGTGGCTGGAGTGAAACGATCTCGTATTGTTTGTGAAATGTTTTTATTTGGTTGGGATATAAACATTTCTCTATGTCAAGGTCGAGTTGGGAAATATAGCAGTGGCACCATTGTCCCATTATTGCCATTCAAATATCACGACCACGTGACTGCAGTGTGCAGTTCCTTCCTACACGGTTGTCCCCAAACTATTTAATGCTCAACTTCGAATATTATCAGTTTTAAAAGAAGGTAAATCTAACATCAAAATGTACAAAGTTAATTTAAGATTAAATTTAAAAAAAAAACAAAAAGAAAAGCGTAATAAATATCTCAAATATTATCAATATCTCGCCTCGCATGTGTGCCTCGCCTCGCTTCGCACTTCTCGCTGCGAAGCAAGAAGTGGCAACTTCTCGCCCTGTATATCGCAGTGGGAAATTACTGAGAAGTTGCCACTTCCCGTCTCGCATTTTTCTCGCCTCGCACGCGAGACTGCGAGGCGAGCAATTTGTCACATATTCATGAGTAACAAATGTCACATATTTATGAGCTGTTAATAATAAGATTATAAGGTTCATAATAAGTTAATATAAGGTCGTATACCTCTCAAAACACAGTGTTTTGAAACCCGATGAATCATTCAGAGAGGTATACGACCTACGTTGTTATGTGAAGGACAAAGTCTATGTACCCCCAATGCCAATAACACTGCAAGCATTGCAGGCACGCATCACTGCTGATGTGATGGACATTCACAGAAACATGCTATTGGACATATGGACGGAAATCGATTACCGTTGGGATGTGTGCCGGGTGACTTAGGGTGCACACATTGAACATTTGTAGCATGTACCAGAAACTTGGTGAGTGTAGGTATCTTTTCATGTATCACCCGCCTTTGTACGCCCTACACTTGTAAATAGGCGGTGTTTTGAAACCCGATGAATCATTTAGGCTAACCCTGTACTTGCGAGACTGGGAAAAATGCCAAAAGTCTCGGCTCGCAGAGTTTACTTTCTCGCGAGACGCGAGATGTCTGGCCCTCTCGCGTCCATCACTACTCAAAACCGTACTAATAAATACAAAATAGTCCAAATGCCAAAAACAAAACCTTTACAAAAGTTAATATAAATACTGTAGGTTAATTTGACCAGTGGTATTTAAAAATTGAAACTTCTAAGTAAGTGAGGAACGAAAGTATGTAAACATTCTTCCTGGCGTGCGTCCTTCCAACACCCAGACAATTAAGGTTAATTTGATCATATAGCTGCTCGATCACTGTAGAATCGTTGCTTGGATGCAGACGTATCGCCAAAGGTGAAGAAAATAAAAGGAAAGAATGAAAAGACAAAAGATTCAGACGTAGAAAGATTCAAATAACTAATTGTAGTTTCTTACCCCAAGAAAGAACCAACAATAAAGCAACATTAATTTATTTTTCTTCGTTATATTGTGTATGCTTCCACTATCTTCAGCCTAGATCAAAACATAATCAGGCTTCTTGGTAGTATGACTTTCAATGATCGCCCTTATCAGCTGTGATTAGATTTTCTGCTATTTTTATCTATTTTTTAGGAAAAAAATACGAAAGTAGAGTCTTTTCAGATGGTAAAGATTCAGAGAAGTTGATTCGAATTCAGAAAGATTATTTATTCTAAACGAATTATTCGCGAATGTCACCTTTAATTTTGCTCAGCACTTCTACTTCTACAAATGAAATAAATTAAGTATCTTCCTATTTTAACGTGTGATAATTAACTGCCGAAACACGTCAATCCCTTTTTCATTATGGCTGTTATTTTCATGGTTGTCAATTCTTAGGATTTACATGTTACGTGACTTCGTCCGGTGACATCATCGATTTTTTTTACTTTCTCTCTTATTTATGGAAGGTATCGCAAGTGGAAAAATATTGGAAAGGAGATTTAGAGCAGAAGGGAGATGTATTTTATTTACTTTGAAATCAGCAAGAGAGAAGCTTGAAGTCTTATTACATATATTACGCACTTAACTTTTCAACAACATCCTAAATTGCAAATTAAAAGTCAGTCAATCCTTATTTGTACAAACTCAAAAAGTGTATTTTTAAATTGATCCTAGTTTGTATAAGTGTTCGCCGATTTAGATTTGCAAACACCTGTAAACCAGATGATCGGTTACGAAAATAGGATTCGAAAGTTCCTCATGTATCTTAAGATACAGTTAGTAAAATTGAAAAACAATTGCGATAAGGAGGACAAATTAAGAAAAGTTGACTTATTTATAAATATAAAGAAAAAGACATGGACTTAATGGACATTTCTATCATATTCCTTTTGTGGTCTATAATGTCTCACTCAATTTTACCTTCCACCCTTACCGTGAAAGTCGTTACCTCATATATTTCTTTCAACGTTCCTCTCTAAGGTTCGTCTATACCTTTCTTTTTTAGCTGGTTCCAAAGCTTACCTCACCGAAAAAACAATCAGTGCCTGTTCCAATTTCAGTATAATCCAATAAGTTTCTCTTGCGGATAATTCTCATAAAATGACAATGTATGTGCCAGCTTCCAGTCCTTGAAACATTCAAGGTTCCTACTTGTTTCTTTGGTACGGATGATGTATTGTACGGATGGTACAGATGTTTTTCCTTGATTTTTTATCGTTGAACACATTATTCGTTAGAAATAATAACAAGTCATTAAGATTTAAAATATTCTATTGACATACTCATAAAAAATCACGTTCAATAAAATGTAGAATTAACATTTGCATTCTTGCATTATAAAGGTGCTCTCCTGAAAAACTACCATTTGGTATAGGCAACCTCCCATCGTCGCTCTCGAGTGTATTTGGAATTTCATCGCTAGGCTTAAATTGTTCTCTGTTGATAAAAAACGCCATTGCCAAACCAAATTTTGCGAATTTCTTCCAGTGGTTGTTAAATACTGCTCGTGGGTACATTTTATTTGGATTAGACCCTAGTTGTTCTATACATTCAGCCAAAGTGTTGTAATACAAGTCACAATAAGAGTCAAAATTGTTTAAGGCGTCCTGCGTTGCAACCGTGTAAAAGAAATATGCCAAATCCATCACGGGGGAATTAAATTTTTGTTCTTGAAAATCGATTAATTTGATATCAGTTGGATGTCCACTTCTTTCCTGAGAATGTAATTTCATTAAGACAATATAGAGTACAATTTTGTATACTTACATCATACAAAAACATCATGTTGTTAGACCAAGAATCACCCTGACATATGACGGAGTATTCATCTATATGATCGGTGTGTGTATAAAAAAAATCAGTCATATTTTTGCCTAAACGTTCACATTTTTCTAATATATTTTTGTGGGACGTTGGGTCTAAGCACTTCAAAAAACCTTCCACACAAGCAATAACAAGGTCAATAATTCCTAAGGCTTTAATCGCTTCATAATGAAGATCTTTTATACCAAAAGCAAGTCTTTTAAATAACTCTACTTCCTGATCTTTCATTGCATAGGAAATAGCATGAAATTTGGCGTATGTCTTCAAGACCAAGGTAATATGCATTTCATCTATTGCATCGTTACATTCTCTCATGTTGTATCCTAAACACTTTAAGTTTCCTAATATTATTGGGGGTGTAAATTGTTTTTGAACTCCAATGCGGTAATATTTAGGGACGTTATCGAAAACATCTTTCACTTTTCGACTTTTTTGAAAAGTCAACATACAAGGGTATATTTCTTCGTAAAAAAATATTTCTTGGTTAAACATTGCCTGATACATCTGAAACCAGTGCTTAATATTTTCCTCCGGTAAGTATTTCACGAATAGATGTAACGTCTTGTCAGTGCCTTTGATGTCAATTGCGAATGTTTTTGAAGTAAACCCATCGCCGATTCTACATCCTCCTGTAACTTCAATCGTCTGAAAATTCGTCAAATTTTCACTTTTGATAATGTAATCTATACAACTTTGTACACTAAAACTTAATTTCTCCATGAGGTTGTTAGTTGCCACGTACACAACCGAGCACTGAAGGCAGAGGAATGCTACTAAGTGTATAAGATTTTGATAATAGAAATTATTTACCAGAAACGTATGAATGTTATCAAGTTATACACAAAAGCCTGGAAGACATAGCGTGATTTATAAAGTAATAAACTAAAGATAACGTAACGAGCATAGATTTCGTTTTATTTGGTTTAACTTTGTTTAGTTTTCATAGTCAGATAATTATGCTAATAACAAGGTTTTCAACATAAGTTTTAATCCCTTAACTCCAAATTTTTTTCTAGAATTTTAAATATCCCATAAGTGACGTGGTAGCAGTATTATTCACGAATTATCCTCGTATTTCGTGTATATGATCAGCTACGCTGAATATTTGAAAATAATGACACCAGTTTAAAATTTTGAACACATTTTATTTCCAATATCTTTTTCATAAAAATGCACGTTCAATAAAATGTTCAACCAACACTTGCATCCTTGCATTATAGATATCTTCTCCATGAAAACCACCAATCGGTACAGGTAATTTTCCATCATCACCTTCGAGTGTATTCGATATTTCATCGCCCGACTGAAACTGTTCTCTAACCAATAAAAATGCCATGGCCAAACCAAATTTTGCAAATTTTTTCCAGTGATTATTAAATATCGTCCGTGGGTATACTTTCTTTGGGTCACTTCCCAATTCTTGAATATGATTAACCAAGGTCTTGTAATATAAGTCACAATAAGAATCAAAATGATCTAAGGAATCCTTTGTTGCAACGGTGTAAAAGAAATATACCAAATCCAACACAGGTGAATTGAATCTTTGTTGTTGAAAATCTATCAATTTTACGTCGTTTGGAAGGCCACTTGCATCCTAATATAATGTTTCTGTTAATGAAGGCTTATGATACACTGTGAATACTTACATCGTATAGAAACATCATATTGTTAGACCAACAATCACCTTGACAAATAATAGAGTAATCATCTGCATAATCACTAACTGTACAAGCAAGTTCAACAATACGATTACCTAAATTTAGACATTTTTTCAATATATTCTTATGTGCGATCGGATCGAAGCTTTCCAGGAAACGTTGCACACATGCAATGACAACGTCGCCAATTCCTACAGTTTTGAACGCTTCACAATGAAGATCTTTTACTCTAGAAACAAGTGTTTCAAACAATTCTGATTCCTGGTCTTTCATTGCGTAGGACACAGCATGGAATTTAGCAAATGTTTTCAAGGCCAGATTGATATGGGCTTCATCGATCGCATCCTCAACTTCTCTCATAGTGTATCGTAAATGTTTTAAATTTTCCAACACTATTGGTGGTGTAAACTGTTCTTTAATGTCAATGCAATAATATTTAGGTTCGTTATCGAAAATATCGTTCACTTTTCGGCTTTTTTGAAACATCAACATACCCGGGTATATTTTTTCATAAAAAAATATTTCTTGATGAAACATTGCCTGATACATCTGCAACCAGTGTTTAATGTTTTCTTCTGGTAGGTATTTTACGAATAGATGTAACGTCTTTTCAAGGTCTTTGATGTTTATTGCAAACGTTTTTGAAGTAAATCCATCACCGACTCTACACCCGTCCCCGTTACTTCAATTGTTGCTAAACTTGTAAAATTTTCACTTTTCATAATCTGATCCACACAAATTTGTACACTACCACTTAATTTCTCCATGTCGTTGTTGATGTACGCGTTCATAACATACTGAGCATACAGGAAGATTGCTTCACTGAATAATTGAAGTTAACAACAAAATAATTGAAGTTATTTTCTGCGTAAATGTTATCACGTGGTACAAGTATGTGCACAAACCATTGTATAGTTTTTGCATATTTTTTAACATACGTCCACTACAGCCATCTTCTAGCTAAAAGGTAAAACTAGTGAAGAGCTCTTTAAACATGTATCCAAGAACATTTTGAAAAACTCAGCACTTTCACTTTCTTAAAGCAAACTTAATAGAATGTTTCTTGTTTTCGATAAATTCTGTTTACAATGTTGACAATATCAGCCCTTCATCATTCGCTAGTGCAGTGGCACACAAAGCACGTGAACGTGATAAAGAAATAAAATAACTTATGAGCGTGATTCTGAAAGTGAATTCTAGGTTATTTTTACATAGACTTGCATAAAAAAGAAATTGTTTCAGAAATTATGTAAAATTTACAAAATATATATGCACTGAAAGTAATTGTAATCAGCATTGATGTGTCTGCATTGTCAGACTTTGGTCTCAGAATTTATATCAAAAGTGACTAACAAATATTTCGCAAGTACAAGGAACATTTTTAAGATAGATGCGACCTCATCTAATTTTATTGATATCACTTACGGGAAAGTTTAAAACAGGTTAAACATTTACTGTTAGAAACACGTACTGTCTTTCTAATATTAAATATGTTTGTAAACACCAGTTTTAGCATGGTACTTCTTGATCGTATTGTTTTTGGGTTTCTGTCTCATTATTTCCCTTTTGCGTTATCTAAATGTGGGAGATTTTAACATAATAATAGTGATAACGATAATAATTCGGCGATAACAAAAGTAAACTAACTGCTTCGTTAATTTGCATTTTATGCGATTTTGGGAACAAGCACGAAAATAAGTTATAATAAGTAAGCTATAATTTTGTGGAAATTTTACAGAACTAATAGTATGCAAAGTATTTCTAGTCCTACTCATTTATTGAACCACTGAATAATTTATAAAGCAACGAGAAGACTCGAATTATGAAATGTTGCGGTGTCATTTACGTACGTAATTACAGCTCCCAAACTGTAGACTATATACCCATGAT
>JAWQRJ010000876.1:0-17944 GCA_033557515.1 Diorygopyx duplodentatus
GGTCTTTGCTTTTTTATTGATTTTTTTTATCTATCTCCTCTACTTTAACAGGTATCTTTAATCAGAGTTACGAAAGATGCAAAAAACAGATACATCATCCACCAGAAAAAAAATTGTTTTGCCGGTGTGATTTTTGATATTTCTTCAAAATTACGTAATCAAAAATAACTTCATTAGGGTTTTAGCATCAACAATTACGCGTACTTTATTTTCTATCCCGAAATTTTCTTGTACCTCCAATATTTCCAGAGATTTCTTTGATATTATGAAGAAAAAAATAATTTTTAGATAAAATTGAATCGTGTTGCATTTTTTTTTGATTTTCTCTTAAATTACTCGTTTTAAGAACATACTCTAGACGATTTCTTACAGAAAATTAACTGGTCTTTGCTTTTTTATTGATTTTTTTTATCTATCTCCTCTATTTTAACAGGTATGTTTAATCAGAGTTACGAAAGATGCAAAAAACAGATACATCATCCACCAGAAAAAAAAATTGTTTTGCCGGTGTGATTTTTGATATTTCTTCAAAATTACGTAATCCAAAATAACCTCATTAGGGTCTTTGCATCAACAATTACTCGCACTTTATGTTTTATCTCCAAATTTTCTTGTACCTCCAATATTTCCAGAGATTTCTTTGATTATATGAAGAAAAAATATTTTTTATATAAACTTGAATCGTGTTGCAATTTTTTTGATTTTCTCTTAAATTACTCGTTTTAAGAACATATTCTAGACGATTTCTTACAGAAAATTAACTAGTCTTTGCTTTTCCATTCAAATTTTTTTATCTACCTCCTCTACTTTTTAGGAGATATGTTTAATCAAAGTTATGAAAGATGAAAATATAAAATATATCTATAAGGTGGACGATTTTTTAAATTTCTCTCAAAATAATAGAAATATAGAAGGAATTGTAGGGAAGTTTCTTACGTAACATCATTTGCTAATTATTTTTTACTTACAAAAATTTCCCGTCTCTTTCATATTTTCCGACATATCTTTGATTGCATTGCAAGTACCTAAATCGTATTTTTTGGACAAAACTGTATCTTTCTGCAGTTTCTAGTTTTTCTATATATAAATATTTTATATATAGTTTCTTACAGAGAATTACAAAGAAGAACATATCCTTCTTTTCACATAAAAGATTCTTTATCCACCTCCCCTACTTCAGCAGATGTCTTTAATCAAAGTTACAAGCAGCAAAAATTAGATGTTCCCGTTGGGCAGAAAATAAAATTGTATTTTGTCTGTGTAATTTTTAAAATTACTTCAAAATTGTGTAATTCAAAACAACTTCATTAGATTATTTGTTATTCATTCGATTGATTCGTTCGAACGATTATTATTCGTTCTTTACTTTTTATCGTAAAAACTTTCTTGTGTCTCCAATATTGTGAGGTGTTGTAATCTCTTGTTTTTCTCTTAATTTGTTCAATTTAAAAAACATATTTTAAACGATTTCGTACAGAGAATTAACTGCTTTTTCTTTTTCTATTAGCAACTGTCGATGTGTTTCTTCTACTTTAGCAAATATCGTCCATCGAAGTTACGAAATATGTAAATATTAGATCTAAGAAGCTTTTGCAATTTCCAAAGCAGTTTTAAAACTTTTCCAATTATAACATTATGAATATTTTAAGCAGCTACATTTTATGTTAAAATATTTACAAATGTTTATGTGCTTTTTTTGTAATGTTTGTCCTTGATTTAATATTTTGTGCTTATCTGCACCTTTTTTTATTTTTTTACAAAATGTTTTGAAAAAATAATGCCAAACCAGACAATAAAATGGCAGATTATTATAAAGACGCCACGTTGTAAGTTCTTTAAAGATTAGATCCTTGTTACATTATTGTTGTTACTAACTTTAGATTGAATGCGATAAAAATACATTTTACAATTTTTCATTTTGCAGAAGTTGACAAATAACTAACTGTAAGCAACGAACAATTGCAGAATCCTTACATTCATGTTCTGACTAAAACGAACCAGAACAATTTAATTTTGATTTATGTAAACAAATTACAAAATGATGGCCTTAAAACATAGTTAGTTCTTAGTTCTGTATACAGGTGTCTATCGTTAAGGCTACCGTTAAGGCTCTATAAAGCTTTTGTCGTTTGGCGGTGTGATTTTTTAAAAATTACTCGTGTTTTATTTTTCTTGTACCTCCAATATTTGCGGAGATATCTTTGGTGGTATCAAGAAAAAGAAATTTTTTAGATAAAACTGTACCGTGTTGCAATTTTTTGATTTTTTTCTTAAATCACCCGTTTTAAGAATGTATTGTAGATGATTTCTTACAGAAAATTAACTGGTCTTTTCTTTTTTACGGAATTTTTTTTATCTACCTCCTCTACTTTATCAGGTATGTTTAATCACAGTTACGAAAGATGCAAAAAATAGATACATCGTCCATCAGAAAGAAAAATTGTTTTGCCGGTATAATTTTTTATATTTCTTCAAAATTACGTAATCCAAAATAACTTCATTAGGGTCATTGCACCAAAAATTACTCGCGTTTTATTTTTTATCCTAAAAATTTTCTTGTACCTTCAATATTTCCGGAGATATCTTTGGTTGTATCAAGAAAAAGAAATTTTGTAGTTAAAACTGTATCGTGATGCAATTTTTTGTTTTTTTCTTATATCACTCGTTTTAAGAACGTATTCTAAACGATTTCTTACAGAAAATTAACTGGTCTTTGCTTTTTTGTTCAAGGTTTTTTATATACCTCATCTACTTTAGGAGATATGTTTAATCAATGTTATGAAACATGAAAACATAAAATATATCTATAAGGTGGACAATTTTTTAAATTTCTCTCAGAATAGTAGAATATAGTAGGAATTGTAGGGAAGTTTCCTACATAACATCGTCTGCTAATTATTTTTTACTTACAAAAATATGCCGTATCTTTCATGTTTTCCGACATATCTTTGATTGCATTAATTAAATCGTATTTTCTCGACAAAACTGTATCTTTCTGCAGTGTCTAGTTTTTCTCTCAACTTATTGGTGCTATAAATATTTTATGTGTAGTTTCTTACAGAGAATTGACATATCTTTCTTTTCTTATAACAGATTCTTTATCCACCTCTCCTACTTCAGCAGATATCTTCAAGCAAAGTTACGAAAGCAACAAAAATTAGATGTTCCCCTTGGTCAGAAAATAAAATTGTGTTTTGTCTGTGTAATTTTTAACATTTCTGCAAAATTATGTAATTCAAAACAACTTCATTAGATTCTTTGTACTGAAAATTATTCGTTCTTTACTTTTTATCGTAAAAACTTTCATGTACCTCCAATATTGTGAGATAAAATTGTAAGGTGTTGTAATCTCTAGTTTTTCTCTTAAATTGTTGGATTTAAAAACATATTCTAGACGATTTCTTACAGATAATTAACTGCTCCTTCTTTTTCTATTAGGAACTGTCGATGTGTTTCTTCTACTTTAGCAAATATCGTCCATCGTAGTTACGAAATATGTAAATATTAGATCTAAGAAGGTTTTGCAGTTTCCAAAGCAGTTTTAAAACTTTTCCAATTGGATTTCGATACAGCAACCGGACTGAAAGGAATAACGATGTTTAATCTAAGATTTTCTATATTTTAGCTGAGAACAATTTCTTTTTAAAAGGTATAATTAAGTTATGGAATTTAGGGAAGTCAGGGAATATTATTATTGTTATACTGGGAATTAGTTTGATGTTAGTGCTGTATTTGCATGTGCTTTACTAGTTTCGACGTTATTATTAATGGGATAATGATCGCAACCATCATTTTGTGTATGATAAGATTTTTGCAACCCCGAAAGTTTCTTCGCCCCCCTCCTCCCATTTGAGTGCCTTAAATGAAAAAAATCGAATAAAATGTGGAACGAAAATTGAAAAAGAATTATTTTTTCTACTGAAAGGGTATAAAGGGTCATTCGGCCTTATGCGCAACGTGTACATATTTGATTTAATTCAAATTTCGAAAGGGGGCAGCTCGCACAAAGGGACCCAGAACCGCACTAATAGCCTCGAATAAGCTGCATTCATTAAAATGGCATTCTATTTATTCGTGCAGTACAAAAAATTAATCCACGCCGGCAAAAGGCTTTAGAGAAATTACGTCCTTTGATAGTGAAACGCATTAGTCCGACGCGAGTTGTACTAAAAATGAAATAAAACGCCGACGCGCGCTACGGAGGGATTCCTGCTTTACCGGCCGCGCATCGAGATTATTAATGATTAAAAAAGATGGGGCAGCCCGGAGGTGACATGCAAATCCTTTCACGTGTTCCACTTGTTCGTTTTGCGTCGTGTGTTCGATGAATAGAGCGCCGATATTAAAGATTTTAGCGGCTGATTAGAATCAAAGTAAGCTAGAACAAATTTAATCAGGAAGGGATGAAGAACATTACATTGACGACACTGAACTAGTTATCTCTAACTAATCCTATTTTGGTTTGCGTCCTGTTTTTCTATTTTTTTTTGCAGGCAGATCAGTTTGCGACGATTCAAATTTCCAATTTCCCCGGCAATACCCAATTAATTATTTGCCAGAACTGAGAGGGAATCAAACTCCGATAAACGTAACTGGAAACTGTTTAATTACTAGACGAATGCGAGCGTTAAATATTACAAAAGCGATTTCGCACAAGTTCCTGCAACAAAGTGTTCCCGGGGAAGAAAGGGCGTAGCGCGACGCCAGGGGATGCGGCCGGGAAAACCGTAGACGTTCGGTGTCTGATGGGGAATTTGCATGCAAAACAATTTACGGAAAACAATGCGCTATAAATCAATAGAGCGCACTTAATGCGCGCCGTTACCCGCGACAAAGTAACGCCGAGCTTCGGGCAGACACTAATAGGATTTCACCTTGTGCCCGTGGACTGCAATTAACGCGGAAAATTCGAGTTTTCCCGAAGCGGCCTGTCGATGTGTCAGGGCAGTAATTGGCTGCCGGAATTTTACGGGAATCCAGAGCGGAGATGAAAGAGAAGGAATTCTTCCCGCCGCGATTTGAATGATGAAAAATAAAGCCGAGGGCTTTTGGGATGGTAACGATAAATAAATAGTTAACCGGTGAAATATTGAATACTGAATATTTGTTGCGATTCAATTTGGAAGTTGCATAAACTACACTACTATAGTATAAGTCGAGACTTTTAAATGCTCGTCAAATATTAAATGTTTACCACTATTATTGCGGTTATATTATCTCTTTTATATTATTTGCAATCTGTGTATTGTATATTATCTTCGGAAACACCACAATAACTAAATGTTATTGTAGACTTCCGAGGCCACTACTGATACTTCCCCTTCTTTTCCAGTAGTCTGAATTGCGAGATGATATAAGGGTGGTTCCAATTTGTATATGTTACCCTCCTAGGGCAAAGGAGTATATTCCTCATGGAAAAAATACAAGAGATATATTAACTGTAAAATTAATTAGGTGAAATAGAGTTAATTTAGAATTTTTTACGCATTGGTTTCTATAATTTTTTTAATTTAACGTACTTATTCAAAATTTATTTATTTAAATTAACAAAACTGTCGCCAGCTTATTGAAAATAAGCTGGCGACAATAAATTCCCAGTATAATAATAATAATATTCCCTAACTTCCCTAAATTCCATAACTTAAGTGTACCTTTTAAAAAGATATTGTTGTCAGCTAAAATATAGAAAATCTTAGATTAAACATCGTTGTTCCTTCAGCCCGCTTGCTGTATCGAAATCCAATTGGAAAAGTTTTAAAACTGCTTTGGAAATTGCAAAAGCTTCTTAGATCTAATATTTACATATTTCGTAAATTCGATGGACGATATTTGCTAAAGTAGAAGAAACACATCGACAGTTCCCAATAGAAAAATAATGAGCAGTTAATTCTCTGTAAGAAATCGCCTAGAATATGTTTTTAAATCCAACAATTTAAGAGATTGCAACACCTTATAATTTTATCTCACAATATTGGAGGTACAAGAAAGTTTTTACGATAAAAAGTAAACAGAATAATTTTTAGTACAAGGGATCTAATGAAGTTATTTTGAATTACATAATTTTGCGGAA
Organism: Diorygopyx duplodentatus; assembly: GCA_033557515.1. Lineage (NCBI taxonomy): Eukaryota > Metazoa > Arthropoda > Insecta > Coleoptera > Scarabaeidae > Diorygopyx > Diorygopyx duplodentatus. The sequence goes on from JAWQRJ010000876.1 coordinate 6,071, forward strand.
ATGTTAAAAATTACACAGACAAAACACAATTTTATTTTCTGCCCAACGGGAACATCTAATTTTTGCTGCTTTCGTAACTTTGCTTGAAGATATCTGCTGAAGTAGGGGAGGTGGATAAATAATCTTTGGTAAGAAAAGAAAGATATGTCAATTCTCTGAAAGATACTGCATATAAAATAATTATAGCACCAATAAGTTGAGAGAAAAACTAGAAACTGCAGAAAGATACAGTTTTGTCCAAAAAATACGATTTACTTAATGCAATCAAAGATATGTCGGAAAACATGAAAGATACGGGAAATTTTTGTGAGTAAAATATAATTAGCAAATGATGTTATGTAGGGAACTTCCCTACGATTCCTTCTACATTCTATTATTTTGAGAGAAATCTAAAAAATCGTCCACTTTATAGATATATTTTATATTTTCATCTTTCATCACTTTGATTAAACATATCTCGTGAAGCAGAGGAGGTAGTTAAAAAATCTTGAATAAAAGAGCAAAGACCAGTTAATTTTCTGTAAGAAATCGTCTAGAATATGTTCTTAAAATGAGTAATTTAAGAGAAAATCAAAAAATTTCAACACACGATTCAGTTTTATCTAAAAAATATTTTTTTCTTCATATAATCAAAGAACTCTCTGGAAATATTGCAGGTACAAGAAAATTTGGAGATAAAAAATAAAGTACGAGTAATTGTTGGTGCAAACACCCTAATGAAATTAATTTAGATTACATAATTTTGAAGAAATATCAAAAATTACACCGGCAAATCAATTTTTTTTCTGATGAATGATGTATCTATTTTTTGCACCTTTCGTAACTCTAATTAAAGATACCTGCTAAAGTAGAGGAGGTAGATAAAAAAATTCAACAAAAAAGCAAAGACCAGTAAATTTTCTGTAAGAAATCGTCTACAATACGTTCTTAAAACGAGTGATTTAAGGGAAAATCAAAAAATTGCAACACGATACAGTTTTATCTAAAAAATTTCTTTTTCTTGATACAACCAAAGATATCTCCGGAAATATTGGAGGTACAAGAAAACTTTGCGGATAAAAAATAAAATACGAGTAATTTTTAGTGCAAAAACCCTAATTAAGTTGTTTTGGATTACGTAATTTTGAAGAAATATCAAAAATCACACTGACAAAACGACAAAAGCTTTATCCGTTCCCCATATATTTCCCTATTAATTTTCTATAAAAATAAAAAAAGATGCAAATAAGCACAAAATAATAAGCAGTATGTTTAGAACTATGTTTAGAGGTTTCCAAGTGATTGTTAATTTGGAATACAAATTGTACGTAAACGATAAATTAAGTCACAACGAATCAGCATGATTAAATTTGCTGCAGAAGCATTTATTTAATAAGAAAATCAATAATCTCGCAGGTAGCCAATCCGAGTCCCTGTTCTAAATATCCCGTAGTAATACAGCTCGTAAATATTCCGCGGGGGTGTGTATCTTCCTTTGCCACCACCTTCCACGCTTACAGTTTCCACCCAAAGTCAACCCGCCCTCCTACCTGTTTCGAGGAATTTAATAGATTCTGTCGCCGGATTTTTTCCAACTCTTGCGCGAATTGATAACCGAAATTGCAGACGGCAAAAAGTATTGGAAAAAGCACTTTGATTAAATTCGCAGCGAAATGTATTTGCTTCGTTCGAAAAATTTATCACCGCTTTACGATGATTCGTAATTTTTATGACTACGTATTCCGTTCTGGCATAAATACGCCATTTCCCCTGCAAGGGGTGGAAATATCATTTCACGGGGATGATTTCGCAAATGATTCCTTCCAACCGACCGCCCGGCATCAATCGATAACTCATTTAGTGGAGTTTTAAAAAGTTCCGTCATTCGATATAAAGCTGAAAAGCTTTTTTAATATGTGGTATTTGAGATTACTACTATTCGTTTCTTCTTCCATGTTGTTAAAAAAAACAAAGACTGCAGTCTTCCAAACTGTAGTAGAAATGTTGAAAGATTAATTAATAGAGCTTAATTAATGGTTAGAGTCCACTAATTTACTCAAAGTAACGTTTTAGCTTTATCGTTTAAGCTTTATTCAGAAAAACCCTTTCATAAACAGCAATGTAATAATTCATGAATCCGAATCATTCAAATAAATGTTGATTCGACATTCTATTGAAGTTAAGACGTTTTAGAAAATACATTGCATTCCTGTTGTTTAAGTATGAATTAACAAATTATATACCTATTTCTTGGGCAGGATCTATTACGTGACCCTTTCGTTGACAACGTCGACGAAGATTATGTTGATTTAGCTGTATAAGTTTTCCCCAAGAATTCGCCGTTCGGTCCCCTCTTTTGTCTTCAACACTGGAGCCCGAATTAATGCAATCGATCTGTTTAAATTCGACCGAACACATTTAAATTAATGGAGATTTACGTTCGGGCCCTAACCCCATTTCATCGAATGGATATAGCTATTAAACGGTTTCAATTAGAGATACAAGAAAGAGGCGCACCAAGAATACATTAGCTGCAAACAAATCCCGGCGGGTTTCGAAAAACACGGCCTACGTTGATGTATTAGCAATTTTAAACTTATCGCTGTTAAGGTCATTAATTCCTTCCTTATGATCCGTGTGTTAACTATAATACTGCGTCATTATCAGTTATCATTATTATTAGTTTTATAAATCCTCGTCTGTAATTTCCGTAAATGCTTTTCAGAGCCATCTATGATCGACTATCCAAGTTTAGCGAAAGCTCGGGGCAGCTTCGGCCAGATGCCTGTAAAGCTGCGTTCCGTCGGGTTTCTAGGAATCCCGGGAGAAGATCAATACCTTTGCCGTTTACTGAAATGAATGACGTATGCGCTAATTAAAGGATCTAGCGGCTAATTAACGTTCGACTAATGCTCGTTGAATGGGAACGGAGATTTAACACCTGTTAATGGAGCGTAATAAATTATTTATAATTCTACCACGCAGGTTGTAAAAGTTTTCTCGCCGCGGTCTCGCTGATTGACAGTTCGTTCTTAGAACTCGTAGAACACCTGCTTATTTCCCCCGCATGTGCAAAAAGTGTGATTCACAAGTTTACTTGATTTTATAGAACTAAGAATACCTGTGTAACTTACCTTTCTATAAACCGTAGAAGCGATTTATTAAATATCTAGTCACCGTTGTCTACCGTTCTATCTTTGCTTGAAAGTAGTAGGGATTATTTGTAAATCGACGAAGCATAAACTCCAACAAAAACAGCCAAGAATGATGATTAAACTTACGTTTTGCTAGTGTCTTTCATAAAAGTGTTCCTTTCTAAATTACTAATTCCCATATAAAAACAAAGCCTAGAAGAATTACTAATCCCAGCACCCTAAAGTCGTAAATCTTTTGTAGTAACGAACTATGTTGAATTGTGAACACAAAAGGATTCGAAGTCAACGAATCTACGGAGGTTCTCCAGGTTTACAACACCATGGCAACTTTTACTTTCTTTTACCTGAAAAACGATCATTTATGATCCGAGAGTGCCGTCTTTCAGGAACCGATTTTTCCGCGACAATGACAGTTTATCACCTTTGACACAACACTAATTAAATTCAACGTTCTTATCACTATCAAAAAAGGTAAATGGCGCTAAAAATGTAACGGGGCCACCGCGGTGCTCAAGCAATAATATAAAACAATCGAAGATCTGAAGCGCTCTATCAGGATTTCAAGAAAATTTCACAGTGTACAAATGTTGGTGCAGAATGTCTGGTGAGTTCTGCGAAGAATCAATTTTTTCTTCAATGACTCTTTCTTCGATTATAGGTTCGCGATTGCCAACAAAGGAGCAGTCAGAATATAATTCCGAAATCGAGCCGAAGACAGTTAAACACTTGAACTACAACCCATTTAAGTCGCACGTAGGAAGGTGCCCCAGGGAGATCCAGCTGTTCCCATTGGAACTTAGGCCAGTCCTAGACGATCAGGAGAGAAAAAAGTCCGACTTCTACAGGGAGATGCGCTCCAAGAAGCAGCAGGAACAGCGCAGGCGCGAAGAAGAATTAATGGCGCCGCCTGTGGAGGAGAATAGGCACAGGGTGCCTCGACGACCCAGAGGTTGCGACGATTCGTGTCCGATAAACAGGAGTTAGTATAAAATTTCATTTTCATGTTATTATTATCATGAACTTACCGTGTGGTGTACTCTCGAAATAAATTGTATTTCACGTGTTCCTTTCTTCGTTTGTTAAGGTGCTTGTACCCAAGGGACCGACGTCTACAGAAACATTCTGGGTCCGACCCCGGACGAATCTATCTTGGCCGGTCTGCAAACCGTCATCGAAATTTGCGGGTTATCCGATGTCTGCCGAATGGATTCCGACGTAAGATTCGATGTCATATGTCATCGAGGGTGTTAGAATTGTACAGGTTTACGGTCATTCGCCATTGTTGACGTTTAGAATTAGATGATTCCATATAATGCAAAATGTTCTGTACAATTCCGGTATTATTAAGTATAAACTACATTTTTTCCTATTTATGTAACTATTTACATCGTTCTCTTCCAGTCGATGAACGATTCCAGACTGATTACCAGCAGTTCCAAGCAAAGCTCCTCCTACTCCCAAGATGGCCTCTCCCTACGCAAATCATCATCGGACACGTCGCAGGACGACAACAGCAATTCTTCGCGAGGTCGGTACCCGCCGGACCTCCAGTGGTACCCCGGAGGGCGAAAGCCGACCAGGAGGATGATAGCGTGCGGTTCCCCGTGCGGATGGCCGCGCGCACCTCGCGACCCGTTCCGGAAGAGATCGCGCGAGCGTCACCCTCCGGCCAACGTCTCGCAGAAACCGCCCCCCAGAGAGTGCTCCCCGCCGTGTCCGCTAAACAGGCAACCTCTTTGCCCGGTCACCGGGTACCCCTGTCCCATCGACCCCATGGCCATGGACGTAGGGTCGTACGGCTCGCAGCAGCGCGTCGTCGGCGACTTTCCGTCGACGAGCTACCACTGCGGCCTGCCCAAGTGCCCGGTGCCGAGGACGGAGAAAGGTACTCCGCCGCCCGACGCCCCGGCGGACGTGTTTAAACAGGAGCGCGAACAGCCACTGAGGGACCAATCTGTTTTCAGTAACAAGGGCGGAGAAAGTGATTCGCCGCCACCTGCGCAGGTAGTTGCGAACGCCAATCTGGAGCAGCCTGAGGAGAGGGCTGCGAGGACGCAACACACCCCGGTCGCCGATAAAACCACTGCCAGCAGGTACGAGCTGGCGAAGAATGAGAGCATCCCGAACGCCCGAACCGCTCCGTTCCAAGCGACGCAGTCTAGCTTCGCCACCGAGAAAAGGGACGCCAAACTCAGTTACGATACCGCAAAGATAGAGACGCTGCCGAAGATTTACTCTGCGAAGGACAAAGCCACCACGTCACCAGCCGAAAGAAAATCTACCCCGCAAGGTTTGTTACCGGTCGATTATCAAACAATGCAAGAATCTATTGCCCCGAAGAAGAGAGGAACTGCGGAGCAGTTCGAGGTGGCGAAAAGAGTATCGATGTCGGAGAAGATGGTACTAAGCGGAAAGGGTGATACCGTGATGCGGCGTGATAGTGTAGTACAGAAACGAGAAGGCTTGGTATCCACGCCGAAAGAAATAAAAGCCCATAAATACCAAGTGGCCAAAAACTTATCACAATCGAAATTAATTTCGCGCAGCTACGAAGAAAGTACCTCATCGCAAAGTACCACCTCGAAGCAAGACGCTAGGATGTTCCTTCAAAAAGCAATAGCACAACCGCCCCCTATAAAAATTGAAAAAAATACACAATCGAGCAAGGAATCCATCAAACCGGACGAGCAAGAGCAAACCCAACCGGACAAATCGAAACAAGTGGTCACAGAACAGAAAAAGCCCCAGCTCGAGGAATCCCAAGAAAAACGCAAAGAGCCAACTTCGAGCAAAGACGTTAAAATCGGCCCGTGGAACGGCAGGCAGAGGAGCACCCACTGGACGAAATCGCCCACCGACGTCGAGGATAAACGCGAAGACCCAGCGCCGGAAGTGGTCGAAGAGGAGGTGAGCACGGTGAAACAGTCGCGCCACGTCGCCCCGACGATCAGCGTCGCACAAGCGTACCAAGAACCGTCGTCGACGGAGATGGGCGGGCGGTACGCGTTCAGGCGCACGTACTCGAAATCTCTGTCGACCGTTCAGCCGTTCGAGGACACCAAGCAGACGTGTACTCCAATAGGTAAGCACAGAAGGATTTTTAGAAGCACCACTCTATGTAATCCCTCTTACTCATATCCCTTATAGACCGCCATAAATCGCAGTCACGCCAGATAAAGCAAGAAACGTCCTCCATGATCGGGGGATCGATCGACGTTAAGTACGAGGAGGCGAAGGAAGGTTGGGTGGCGGCCGAAAAGGTACCGGAGAAGACGTACCACGTCAAGCGGCAGGCCCCGACGGTCAGCGTCGCGCAAGGGTACAAAGAACCGTCGTCGACGGAGATGGGCGCCTCCAAAGAGATCGACAAGAGCGAGCGGTGCGCGTTCAGGCGCACGTACTCGAAATCTCTGTCGACCGTTCAGCCGTTCGAGGACACCAAGCAGGCGTACAATCCAATAGGTAAGCACAGGAGGATTCTTAGAAGCACCACTCTATCTAATCCCTCTTACTCATACCCCTTCTAGACCGCCATAAATTGCAGCCACGCCAGATAAAGCAAGAAACGTCCTCCATGATCGGGGGATCGATCGACGTTAAGTACGAGGAGGTGAAGGAAGGTTGGGTGGCGACCGAAAAGGTACCGGAGAAGACGTACCACGTCAAGCGGCAGGCTTCGGTGGCCCCACAGCAAATCGACAGCTACCAGCACCAAGAGCAGCAGCAGCACCGCGCGAACTCGAAGCCGGTGGTGCATCCGGTGCCGCGCACTCTAGATCAGGTCTACGAGGCGCCGGACGAGAAGGAAGCGGAGAAGGATAACCTCGAGGAGGCGAAGAAACTGTACGTGCTGAGTCAGCGGAATTTAACGCCCTCTGTGTCGACCAGTAACGAATATCGCATCGCGAACGTGAGCAGCATGGAGGAGGACAGCGACGCGACGAGCAGGTACCAAATTTCCCAGAAGGCGCATGCTCCGTCGCTTCCGCTGATTACCGGTCAGTCGTACCAGATGCTGGAGCGAAAAGAATCGGGGTCGGATAGAGGGCTGAGGGACGCCTATCTTGTGCCGACTAAAGCTTATGCTACGCCGCTCGCGATAGAACAGTCGTTTAATAAAGCGGAGTACTCCAACGTTGGCAGCAACATATTCTACGAGAAAAAGGTGCTGGTACAGGAAGAACAGCCCCGCGAAACGTGTCAAGTGAAGAAAGTCGAGACCCAAATCGAGAAACCGGTCGTCAGCGAAGGAGGCATAGGAAAAGGAGCCGAGAAGGAGCCGAATAAAAAGTCGACACCACGCGAGAAAGTCGTCTTAGGCGACGTCGCCAAAGAGGACAAGAAAAAAGTACCCGAGGGGTGCACCGCGAAGAACCTGCAGCACGTCAAGGTGCCCCCGACGGTTCGATCGGCGGCGTTCACCAAAGTCGGCACTCAAGGGCCGCTGGAGCCCTGCTCGCGCCAGCCGCAGCGGGCGAGTTGCAAGGACCTGTACAAGAAGTTGCAAGCGGACGCGCCGGGCGCGGACAAGCTGGTGTCGCGCGAGGGCCGGTGCCTGGACAAGTGTTGCGGGCCCTCCAAAGAGTCGATACCCTGCCACAAGGTCAAGTCGTGCACCACCACCGACGATCCGGTGTGTTTGAAGTACGCCCCCGACCTGACGGCCCAGTCCTTCCCGCCAGTCAACTTGCCCAGCGGCCAGACGATAACTGTCAGCGAGTGCAACGAGCCGACCTGCGCGCGCGCGTACCCTCCGTACAAGTGTACCTGCACCGCCAGTTCGGAACAGCCAAGCCGTAAGTTATGTTCTACTTTTACTCGCGTTCCACCAAAATTTTATTTAAACGTTTACGAAATGGTTTCCACTGAATATGATAACCATAGCAAAACCTGAGAACTAGCAATAACCTGACGATCGTGCAAGTTATTAAACGCGCTACTCTTGTATGTTGGTATTTAAGTCGGCCGGTCGATATTTGCAGGATTTCAATAATCCGGTGCCACAGGAATCGATTGATATATGCCTCGACTTTCACTAAAATCATTTTATATCGTAAATAAACAAAATAGAGGAAAACACATGGAAAATATCGATACAGAACTACTGGTGGGATCTACTGTAGGTATTAAATTGAACCTTTGACTATGTTGTTACAGTAATATCAAATTGTAGTTACGCCGTGATCTGCTAACATAACAGCTAAGATAACAGCATAAATTACACCTTTTCCTTAACCCTACCCCTTTCTTAATCCAAGTTACTGGATTCATGGAAACCTGTCAAATTTCCATAGCTATCACTGACGTTCAAACAATGCGAAAGCACTATCAGTGAAACGTCAAAATTGATAGTTGAAGTTTGACTCCTCAGGTCGAAATTCCATAGTAACCAAAAATGATTAGGCGATAGATTAGAATTAGAACCGTCAGAGCAACCCGTCAAAATTTTCCGTATTACATACCTCATTCCAATAATTCAAATTCCCCGAACTGTCCACAATGTTGGCCAAAAAAACGTTGGTGTACGCTATAGCCAGCGACACGTCGACGAGATCCGTCGACAGCACGTCGTCAGGTTGTTGTTCGTCGAAGGGCTCGTCGTCGAAGAGCTCGATCAAGTCGAGGTTGTCGAAAAGGAGCAAGAAGACCTCTTGCCAGGTGTGCAAACGGGAACCGGGCAAAGAGATGCCGCCAACGTTGCAGCAGCAACAACAGCCGATGCACTTTGGTAGCCATGAGCCAGAAAGAAGCTTTTCGCCATGTTTCTCACAACGGTTTCACGTGTCTCTTTCAGATAGGGACAGGGGCTCGCAGAAGTCCGTGGTCGTCCAGGATCCGAAGAACCTCAACAGCAGTTCGCTCTTCGACGGGAAATTCATCTGCAACAAGGACTACGTGTTCCACGGCGGCGAGAAGAGGGTTAGGGACTTCCGGACGAGCAGGATATCGATTCCGCCGGCGGTCCAGCCGGTCATCGGCGTTTGTACCGACGGTAGGTGGAAGATTTTTCGAATCCTTGAGGACATAAACGATGCAATTTGACGTTTCAGGCAGGTGCGGTACTGGTGGTCCCGGTGGTGGTGGTGGTGGTGGTGGAGCCACCTGCGAGAAACTGTTGCAAGTCCGCTACTCCATAGTGCGAATATCGACATTCAACGATTACACGACGTACGAGATTCTGAAATCGAGCACGAAGAAACCCAAAAAACTGCCAGGTGTGGTGGAGGGAATATTTGTTACAAAAAGGTGATCTATGCATCCACTGAAAATACAGAATTGAACAACCAATTGCTTGAGTTTTTTATGGCGACCAAAGAATCTTCTCCCTTTACATGTATGACAAGTACCTTTTTTGATATTCTGTATTTGGCCTTCAATATATGAATATAGTCCCCCATGAACGATAACTTTTTTTTCGTACAGTTTTAGTATACTTTACACCATCATTCCAATATGATTTAACTGATAAATCATATATTTTTTCCAGTACAGGTTATGATTAAAGAGGATAACGGTGTTCTTTCTGAGAAGAAATTTCCGCATTTATTTGTCATTCCTGTTTGTTCCTTGCCGTATTTGTAAGTAAACAGTGCTCTTTAAATAAAAACCAAATCAGAGTAATATGAAATTATTAATTTAGTTTATTAACTTTATTCCATTCTCATTATTGTTATATTTAACTATAATTTATTCCATCGAAAATTATTAGCGATTTTCAGATGTCAAATTCATCAAAGCACATAAAGCTAGTTGAACTGACCAAAAAAAAAACAACAGATAAATCGAATCTTAGAACCTCCTGCAAAACAGCTTAATTTTAAGTTTTCACTAATTAGCTAACACTTAACTATTTACTCAAAATCATTTCTTTATTCTCGCATTACAAAAAGAATTGTTCAAAATCGTAGTAGCTTAGGTATCCGCGTGTGGGGAATCCCTGCAATTACGTTAGCTGCGTTCCCATTGACGGTCACGTTTGGGCTACGCTCAGGTCACCACCGTATGAAAAGGGCATCACGTTCCCTATTGTCGCCCGGTCTTTCGCTGAAAATCACTCTTCAGCATTCGAATATCCACCGACTCGATTTGGTGGGGACTGGCGTTAAAACCAATGGAGCCCGCTGCACTTCTGTCATTCCAGTACCTTGGCGTACGCGATTCACTACCCGCGCCGCAGCCAGTGCTCTAGTATCACGTGGTGACCGGTCACAACAGTCGGTGTCGAAAAACTTTGTTTTCGTGTGAAAATTTCATTGTTGTTTCCCATTGGGCTCGGCGTAACGTTAAACCGTAAGTAGTGTAGTAGCAATCGTTGGTATTTCTTTATTCAAAAGGTCCATCCAAATTTAATTCGGTAGATAATTTAAAACCTCCACTGGTGATTGAAGAAAATATACTTAGATATGTATGTACTACATAACATCATTCATGAAGGACCATCCAACTATTTTTGAACAGTTTATGGCACACTTGTAACACTTCAAAATGTATAGTTTCAAGCAGCACCAAAAGTAAAACATTAATACCAAATCAATTTCCTATATTAATAATGAATCCTATATGTGTAACAATATTTACGATAATAAAAAGTAATAAAGCAAAACAGTGAACGCTGCCCCTTTGGAGTAAAATAAAAATCATAATTTCCATTAATTTATTATGGAAATTAGTTGTGGGCACTTTTCTGTACTCAAATTTAGCTTTGATTGAAAGAAGCCACTTAAATAAAGAGACGTTTAAGTTTCGTGTATATTATGGCGCCAAAGGAACTTGTCGTAACTCTGTTTACATTAGGTCAATTTACGTGGAAATTGGTTACATTACCCTCTTTCAACGTTACGCATTTTTGATACCTGTATATTAGGTGCCGTTTCAGTTTATCTATTTTTACAATTTTTTTTAATTGCTGCTTAATCTTACACCCCATCGATTTAAATACATTTTAAAGGTCACGATTTCAATTACACCCGATTGGATAAAAACTAGACTACGTTTTTGTAACTACTCCTTTTGTAACATTAATTTCTACCCCAATAAACTTTTTGCCAATGTAATAAAATAGGCGAAATCGTCATTGAGAAAAGATTAATAAAAGTATTTTTCTGTGTTTTTCATAGGACCTATTATTTTTGGTTTATATTTGAGAAGATAAAATAAACCACCTTAAATTGACCAAAGCTTTTCAGTCACTTCAAAGTCACTTCTAGACTGCTTTCTAAATCATCTAAAACATATTTGATCCAAAATTTCGAATAAACAGGAACTGTATCATTGAGAATCTTACCTTTTGAATATTGCGTCATTTGATTACGATATCAAATTACTTGAGTTCTTCACATGATCAAATACATTTTGCCAATTATGTAAGAACTAAAGCACTTCTAGACTGCTTTCTAAATCATCTAAAACAGATTTTATTCAAAATGTCGAATAAGCAAAAACCGTATCATTGAGAATGTTATCTTTTGATTATTCATTTTTTTTACTTTCTCTCATATAAAGAGAAAGTAATGCATTCGGTCCAAAATATTGACGGTGAGATTTTGATATATCTGGACGAATTATGGTATTCTAAGGCTAATGGTACCATTTTTGGCCTTTGGTCTGTCCGTCCGTCTGTAAGATATATAGTTTGTGGCCTGCAGATCTGGCATTTCTAATCCTTGTAGGTAAAAAAGTTTCAAATAAAAGCTGCATGGTTTTAGCCCTTCTCTCTTCTGTATGTATTTTCATATATTCA
>JAWQRJ010000877.1:0-17941 GCA_033557515.1 Diorygopyx duplodentatus
GTGACTAAGTTATTGTTCTGTATAAAATTAACGATGATAAAATAATTATTGAATTTTAATACATTCATAATAACTGGTTTACAAATAAAGTCGGTTTGGGGACAGACCAGGGGAGAGACTTTTTCCTTATATTAGAACTTATTGTGACTAAACTACGTACATTTCTGTAATAAATTTAAGTGAGCATGAAGAAAACATTTAGTTTTAAGCAATAAATAGGTTAATTAGGAAGTCAGTATAAAAAAAAAGTATTTTTTTGTCCTGGCCATCGAAAGTACCTCTTAACTTAGAATGACCCATATTACCACCATGCCGCACATTTGTACCACCATGCCGCACAAATTCTCCAGCAGTGTTGCAGACATCAGCATTAGGAGAATTTTTACATTTCGACCCAACTTAAAATAACTCATTTCTATTAAAAATAAATCATGTATTACATAATTTTTTTTTACCTACTTAAAGTTATTAAAAGACGCTCTTCCGGTGTAACACACGTCCTATGGTTTGGGTCTTGTTTTATAATCTTAGGTTCAAGTTTTTTTTTAGTAATAAATGGAAAAGTGTCTTTAGTCATTCTGTAAAATGACTGAATATTATAGATACATATTTAACTCTCGAAACTTCACTTCTATGTCAGTGCCATGTTATTGCTATGTTGCTGCCAGGTCACTTGCCACGCCACGTTGGTGTGCGAAATCCCAATTCAATGTTTGCTAAGTAGGTTGGTGTAATGTAGTCCAAAGCTGTCACACATTCTGTAAACTGATGTTCACTACATACAGTAATAGTGCTTAACAAAAAGCTTATTTTCAGAGATTGGGCAAAAAGAATGTAGTTTTTGCGTTTTACCGCGGTAACAGTTTTCTTTCAATTTCTTCATAATCATATCAACTGTGCAGTACTTAAAGTCTACACCTGAAATGTAGTTAACAGCAAATCATACATACAATTGTTTTGGAGTCAAAATTTGGTGTCCATACGACCTTTGTAAAGTTGCTTTAACAGCAAGTCATTTAACAGTTCTGCCACTCTGCCTCGATTCCAAAACTTTTTTCGTGGAGACATAGATTGTGGAAGTTTTTCCTGTTCATATACTGTGCACTGCCATTGGAAAAGTAGATGATTTTCTTAAGGTTGAAAGATAAAGATCCTTTTATAATTGAAATCAGCTTTCTTTAGAAAACATAAAAGGCCACAACAACACATGAATGAGATGCTGTAGCTTGTCTTTAGCAATAAATAAAAACCCTTTTCCTTTTGACTAGGGGGAAAGGGCAGGCAGGTACTACAATAAGCAATGGAATCTAAGGAGAGGGAGTTTAAATTTTTCTTTGTTCCCCTAAACCACATTAGGAGGCTTATTTTAAAGTCCCGTGTATTTTTTTTTTATGTATTTTTCATTGAAAATTTCAAAGTTATTAGCGCTGCTTCATAGAGGTCCGTCGTCAGAGTCCACTTTTCACGTGCAATGTGCAGGTCGCAAATTTCACCTGAAAACAACGAATAGATTTTTTTTTACATTATTCGCATGTTTTTTATGAAGAACCAACTTCTAGCTAAAAATATTGAAAATTGAAAAATTGAGACCTTTTAATTATTTTTTTTTCAAATTTTCGCATTTTCTTCGTTCTTTTTTGAGAAAAAAGGTACTCAAAATTATTATATTTTTCCAAAATTAGGTTCAATCAGTAGATAATTTAATAGCAAATAATTATAACTTTGATTTTTGAAAATTGGTCAATAATTCGCCGAGTTGTAGTGCACATGAATTGAAAAAAAGGCATTTCGAGATGAATACGTTTGAAAATATAATACCGAAAACTGGAAATTCAAGTAAGTAATAAATTATATGAAGTGCTTACATTTCAATCTGCGATTCCAGCACCATACTGTAATCCTGCTTCTTCATAGGCATGACTCAGTTCCATCATCTCCTCTTTTCTTGTTTTCCTCGCTTCCTTCGTCTCCAGAGCGCTACGTCTATTTTGTCGTGTAACGCGCTGCTCGTCCATTTGTTGTCCGTAACTGAAGCTCCTCGAGCCAACTGCAATCTTCAATTCGTTCATGACCATTAGTAGGGTAGAATTTCCCTCGTTGAATAAGACAGCAGCTAAAAATGATGCTGCTTCTATCACTTTCAAGCCACAATGCAAATGTTTTGGAGCCAAGCGCCAAACTGTAGAATGGAAACTCTCGTTTGCATTCTGAATGTGACCACCTAAACATCTTGTCAGTAAATCTTCTCTCGACAAATCTTCAAAAATAGGAAGTATTTCCTTCTGCACGTCAGGGTGTAATGGACTAGGGTGATCTTCAGGCTCAGTTCCGAGAGCCTTAGCCTGCTGCCACTTGCACCAGCTGTCAACGCCCGGTGAACACTTCTCGCGTCGAGGATTTTCGTCGGTGGATATCATATGGTAGAACGTAGCCATAATAGCTTTCTTCATATGTTCAACGCTGTTAATATTTCTCCGAATTGCTAAGCCGCAGTACGTGCTCAGTTTTTTATTAAAGCGCCAGTCAGTTTACCTTTTCCGCTTAGTTTTTTAGCTTTGTTCACACTTCGGAGTCCCATCCTTTTTTGAACATGACCTACAAGTTAATGAAACACTCGCTTTTGACAACTAACAACTAGTTGTTCGTCACCATAAGGATTGACATTGAGAAGAGCTGTAAATGTTTTCGAGTCTCCGTCACCTGTGTAATTGACGTATTTCACACCGTGGAGCTCTTCTGATCTCAAAACCATCATTTTCACAGATTCTACTTCCATGCTTCCCGCAGAGCCTTCATGTGTTTTTGTGCAACTTTCTTCGTCGTGCTCTTCTTTCCATGCTAGATATTTTTGAGCAACCTTAGATCTCTTCTTCCAAAATGCACATGATTGGCAGTAACTACTTTTCACGACAACATCTGTAACCTTTCCTGAGTGATATGCTATGAGAGTTGTCATGCTGTATAGTGATTTCAATCCTCTTTTTTTCCACGTACCGTCTCCAGACACTTTGAAATTAAAAATTGGTCTCTCAAGTTTTTCATTTTCTTTGTTTTCCTCTTCTACAGCTTTTTTACAATAGTATTCGAATACTTTTTTTGAGGCGGAATGGATGTGATTGTAAATTCTGTTGTAAGTTTCCTCAGCTATGTCAGTACCAATATCCATATAGCTGCAGAATAGATTCAATCCTTGTCTTCCAATGCCTGAATTGATTTGTCTCGATCCGCATCTACATTGTACATGATTTTGAAACCGAGTCCACTAATTCTAGTTTCTTCGAATTTCACATTTTCCTTGCAGCTTCGACAAATTAGAATGTCTGACAGTGCCGTAAGTACGGTGAAGAATTCGATGGAACGATAGCACATCAAAGAATTAACAATCACATTTTCGAATGTTGAACTCTGTAGTTTTTCGCACTAGCACTTTCGCCTTCACCTTCACTTTTTTCGACATTCTTAGTGAATTGATTTCCATGGAATGATCTTTTTCGTGGTCTACTAGGTCGATATGTTGTAAACTGATCACCTTTCGGATACGAAGATATTTTTCTCGAATTACTTTGAATATGTGCGTGGAAAAGCAAAAGCAAACTGATGCTAACCAACGCTGTGTTTGAAATACCAACGCTTTCGTACTAGCCCTTTAGATTTCGTTTTGAAATTTCTTGAGCATACTTTTGAATAGTTATGCTAACGATTTATGCAATAAACAAAAATCGAATTTTTTAACTGTCTATTTTTCCATTACACTTTTGCTGCAGATTTGGTGAAATGTGAATTTGAAGAATTGCAAGTTGCGGAAACAAACTATGCATGTGATGTGCGTTCTTTGGAATTTGACGAAGAGGACGATTTGAAGAATCATTATCGAGAATGTGCGTTTAACAAGGAGCAGTTATTTTTCATTGCAGTCACTTTCGTTTGTTGTTTTTGCAAAACTTTAAAATGTAGCGATTATAGTCCAAGTCCCCAATTGTTTCAGATAATTGATGCTCTACTGTATATTATTAGTGTTTTTAAACCACTTACTTTATGAAAAGTAAATAAATTAGCTAATATTTTTTATTAATAATTTAATGTATAATTTAAAAGGGATTTTTTTCTACCACAAAAATTGTTGAATTAATTTAACTTAAGAAAACTTAAGTGTTTAACAAATTAATCCAATTATATTAAAAAGGGCATAGATGTAGGTTTTTTCTAAGACACAAATGTTTTATAAAAATATTTTTTTGTATTAAGAAAAATTAGTATCTTTACGAATACGTTCAGTGTCTTAGCGCTCCAACACAAATCTCCAATAAATCGCTTATACTTATGTATTAAAAAAACCAAATGCTCCTGCTCCGTTATTCAGAACTGAATATATTGTTCGAAGGCTAACTAGCCTTGTTATAAATTTATCGTTCTTTTCAGATTGGATGAAAGGCAGGAGGTGGGGGCAACAGAAATTCAAGAAGTATTTATGTGCGATAAGTGTACATATACTGCAAAGTTGAAATTTCAATTACAAGTACATACGTTGTTAGTTCATCGTAATGAAAAGCAGTTTGGATGTGAAGTCCTCAGAGTGGCATCGAAGCGAAAAAATGCTGTCAATGATGCTATTAACATAGACGGTAGCGAACAGGAATCGGAGGAAGCTCCTACTAACACCACTGCTCTAAAAACACGTCCGTTAACGATGAGCAGTAGTATTAGTATGACATCGCATACACTCACGCACACAAGTGACAAACAGTACAAGTGTTCGCAGTGTGAATATTCAACCTACTACACACGTAATTTGACAAGACACACCCTCAGCCACACAAATGAGAAACTGTACAAGTGTTCACAGTGCGAATATTCAGCCTGCTCCAAACGTTACTTGGCATCGCACACACTCAAGCACTCAAATGACAAACAGTACAAGTGTTCACAGTGCAAATATTCAACCAAGTACAAACATCACACGCACTCAGGCACGCAAATGACAAACAGTACAAGTGTTCGCATTGCGAATTTTCAACCAAGCACAAATGTAACTTGGCATCGCACACACTCAAGCACACTAATGGGGAACAGTACAAGTGTTCACAGTGCGAATATTCAGCCTTCTCCAGACATTACTTGGCCTCACACATACTCAAGCACTCAAATGACAAACTGTACAAGTGTGCACAGTGCGAATATTCAACCAAATACAAACATCACTTGGCATCACACACACTCAGGCACGCAAATGACAAACAGTACAAGTGTTCGCATTGCGAATTTTCAACCAAGTACAAATGTAACTTGGTGTCGCACACACTCAAGCATACATACGACAAACAGTAGAAGTGTTCACTGCGAGAATATTCAACCAACAATAAATGTAACTTGGTGTTGCACACACTCAAGCACACATACGACAAACAGTAGAAGTGTTCACAGTGCAAATATTCAACCAACTACAAAGGGAACTTGGCGAAGCACACACTCAAGCACACAAATGACAAACAGTACAAATGATCACATTGCGAATTTTCAACTAATTATAAACACAACGTGGCATCACACACTCTCAAGCACAGAACTAAACATAGTACAGTGCAAATATTCACGTGATTACAGAAGTACGTGAACTTTGCAAGTTTTACACATCAAATTTGTGGTTTTTCTCATTTGATGTGAATAGCATACGTGACATCTTCTTCTTTTACGTTTATTAGTTGGAGAAATTGGAATCAATTGGTGGTGTTTTAAATTTCCAGAAAGTTTGTGAAGTGGATCATGATGATGATGAGTCGATGTTGTAGGATTTTCAAAATTCTGTTTGGTGTCTGTGTCTTGTATCCAATATCTTGATGTATGCAGAAGGAAGTCACGAATTACCAGAGTTTTACCACAACTTACATTCATATGTTCATATACTCTAAACACATTGTACAAACTGCAGTTAAAAAGATGTAGTGTAACTTTTTTAGACCACTTTATGGTCTTTCTGTATATGGGGTAATAGCTAAGATATTGATCAGCCCGATCCACACCTTTCATATGCTGATTATAATCAAGAATACATCGAGGTTTTTGAATCGGTCGGCCAGTTTTTCTACAAATCTTTCCAGTATCAACAATTTCAGCATTGTGAATTGTAGAAATCATTCGTACAACTCTGTTTTTCATGGTTTGCCACTACTGCAAAAGTATTTGTCCTTGTGTTTAAACAAAGATTCCGATCTTTTCAATTTGGCATTTTTTAAAGAAGTTGATAGTCCTCGGTGAAGCCTTATTGTCTCACACACTCGAAATAGTTCTTTTGCGAAGGTAACACTATTGTACAGATTATCCATGTAGAGATGATGCCATTTTCCAAAAGAACATCTCAATAATTCCATTACTGTATGTTAATATATCCACTAGCAGAATCGCATAGCATTCGGATAAGGATATTTTGTTATTTTTGATGGATTATAAGTTTTAAAGCTAAGCCTTCCGCGCCATGGTATCATATCTTCGTCAATGGAAATGTTTTGCGGAAGATTGAAATTTTCTTCAAATTTTTTGGAGAAATAGTCTATTAGGCATTGAACTTAGAAGAGTTGGTTAGCATTGTGAGGCATGTTAGCATTGTTTGCAAAATGAATGAATGTTAATATTTGTCTGAATCTATTGCAGCTCATTGTTTTGGAAAATATTGGAGTCTGTATCAGTGGATTTGTGGACCAGTAATCGTCCATTCTTGCTTTTTTTACAAGTCCCATTATAATTATTAGTGCAAACTACTTTTTAAGCTCTGCTACAGTTACATTGAACCTTTTGGCACTTTATGCTTATCACAATTCTGTGTGGTATCTGTTTGTTTCAGTGACAATAAATTCAAATAAACCGTTTCCAATAAACATATCTGCAACTTCATCTACCTTACTTTTATTTATTGGAAACACAGTAGGACCCAGAGTGCCTCTAAAAGCTTCATTATTCAAAGTTTCATCAAATTCTGTCCAATCTAAATCAATTTCTTCGTCGCTTTCTTCAGAATCACTCGGTAAAGGCATGATCGACGTCGTCTTCTTCGCACTCCAGTAA
Source organism: Diorygopyx duplodentatus (assembly GCA_033557515.1). Taxonomy (NCBI): domain Eukaryota; kingdom Metazoa; phylum Arthropoda; class Insecta; order Coleoptera; family Scarabaeidae; genus Diorygopyx; species Diorygopyx duplodentatus. Next base: position 7,057 of record JAWQRJ010000877.1, read on the forward strand.
TAATATCTGAATTTACAGATTCTGCATCACTTTCTCTTCTAAATAACAATCCTCGAAATCGTCAGGAACATCAGAGAGCACATCAGCATAATTATCTTTTAAAGTATTCTCTCCTTCGTAATCTATTATCAGGGAATATTTTCACAATGTTACTAAAATTATATACCGAACTGCAATGTGATGCTCTGAAAACATTTAAGCAACTGACACTCTGAAGAGCTTTGCAAAAGACTTGCCAATAGCACCACGTTGGTGCGTTGGTGTCACCGGCAAATAACGACCGGCTGCCATTGGGCACCACGTTGGTGTCACCTGACGTGAAAGTGTTATGTAGCCCAATTTGTCGCACCAGATATCCTTAAGATCTTGCGCGAAGGATATATTTTCATTTTCAAAAATTAGAATCAATTCTTGTTTCAGCTCTAGCACACGAGAAAGCGCCTTTCCCCGAGAAAACTACCTGATTTCTGTATGAAGAAGTAAACCTTCTTATTTTGCTTCCATCGCTAAACACAGTTGCTTAAAAATACGAGATTTTAAGTGTTTAATGTTTTAATTTACCGCACTAACAACACTGTTCAATTCTGTGGGTAATCTTTTTACCATAAGTGCTTCCCTATGTAAGAAACAGTGGTTTAAATAAATCTGGCCGTTTTGTTGTCATAGAATACTCTCAGAAATGCTATAGTATCCCTTCCTGTATGTGCAGTTGTGCCGTCTTACTGGAAATATCCATTTTGCAGTTCATTATCATGCAGTTCTTGCAGAAAAAGTTGTATACAATACAGTTCTGTGTTAATCATACTGTGCAAGAAAATTGGTCAAATTATACGCCTTCTCGATATAGCCACCAAAGCACCAATTTTTATTGAATGCAATTCCTCTTCCTGTACAATATGGGGATTTACTGTACTCCAAGATCTGTAATTTTGACTCTTAAGGTAGCCAGATAAATGAAACCAATGAAAAATCTTAAATCTAGCACATCGTTCAAATTTTCATTAAACCATTGACAATATGTCATTCCCTGACGATAATCAGGAGGAAAAGTTGTTGAACAACAATGATCTTATACGGATGCATGGAGATTTTTATGCAATGCTTTGTGGCAAGAGACTGCAAAAATATTGTTATGAAAAGAAAAACAAGAAATAAAATAAACAAGCCTGCCGGTGTTGAGATTATGTTGGACTTTGTTCCATCCGCTCCCTAATATCTTCGACAACTTCCTTGGTTAACTTTTTTGGCCTTCCAGGGGATTTTCCCTTGCAAATGTTACTCTTGTTAGTGAAACGGTCAACAGGATGAGCTTTATGCTTTAGAAACCCATCGTAATCAAACACCTCATCTGGAAACTGTTCCTGAAATTGATTGATACACAATTGCGCAGAATAAGTCCAGAATGCATCGGAATTGCGAGTGCCACTTCATAAATGGGCGATAATTATAAAAGCATCTTTCTGGGAAGTGTAGAGGATCCTGCAAAAGGTTACCGGCCATAAACAAAACATTTTAGGCCAATAATGTTTAGAAATTTTATGTTCACCCGGAGGTTGCGTTTAACCACCACCCAACCGGACATTATAAAATCGGTCCTTAATCTCCAAAGCTACAGATTAAAATCGTTTATGCTCACCTGAATTCCTGAAATTACACCTTAAACGAATCATAATAAAATTAACCTCAAAATTAACGCAATAAAATGAACAATTATTACTCACCGCACAATTTTTTCAACTCAGCAGGTAGTCACAGTCACAATTAATGTCTAATAAACGCAAACACTATGAATATCACAAAAATATGTCATAAACGAGGAAATGAGCGAATGCTATTAAAAAATCACCAAAAATCAATTGAAAATCTTACTTCTCCCTATTTTAGTTTGTACGATGCCAGCTTCTTTGGCATATTTTTTAATTTTTTTTACCGTTCCAACAGCATTTGTATTATTTTCATTCAAAATATGGAATAATTCAGTTGATGAACACCAATTTTCTAAAACCAAGGTATATCCTTGCCCTAAAATTTTGGGCAAGGATAGGGTTTGGCTAGTTCCATGATTACACTTTGCGATACAGGATATCACTTCTTTCAATTTTATCTTGTCCTGTGTAAATTTTGAATCAATAACAGTACCCAGAATTGGATTCACGTAATTTGTAAGATTTAATTCAAAATCTCGCTCGTTTTGATGCTATAAATTGTATGTAATTCAGCCGCCCTCTGAATTTCATTAGGGATTTGTCTATGACGACATTCTTCGGAATATATAATTGTTGGAATCTGGTATTCAGGTAATCAACCACGAAACCTTTCATATTCTGTCTTGTTTAGAAATCATCTCATTGTCCACAAAATGAAAGTGCATTATAGACAAAAAAAAACGTCTACGAGGCATAATTTGCAAAAAGATGGGTGTTTCTAATATTTTTCATTTGACATGTTTATTTTAGATTTTATTTACCTGTGACATTATAATGCATAGCGACAAATATGTATATGCATGTGGATACTAAACATTTTTAATATTTTTAATTTGCATATTCTTTATTGTTACTAGAACCAAGGTGCATGCTCAGAGAAAATTTGCACAAGGCTCAAACGTGAGCAGCCCGGTGATAACTCCAATTAAGGAAATTGAAACACAAGAGCGCAAAGATGTTCTTCCAGAACCCATTGAGTTGTTACCTATGAAGAGACCTAACACCGAAGATTTTTTGACATTCCTTTGCTTCCGAGGCACACCAATATTGCCACCCAACCTCAACTTTTTTAACAATGCCAACATGGTTCACAGCGACTCACACGAAGATAAGAAAGAGCCGAAAAACGGACCTATTATGACGGCTCCGATTGGGAGAAGCCCCAACGAAAGGCCGTTTATTGCCTTTGGCGTGCGCAAACGTGCCGATCCTATAGTCATCAGCAAGCAGATGGACAAGAAACGAAGACACGCCTTGGCGTTACAAGCACTGCGGAGGAAGTACCAAGAGCAGAAGATGGCCAAGATACGAGCGATTGCGATAAGTAAAATTTCCGAAAAAGTTTCCAGTAAAAACGTGGTACGAACTCGCTCTATAAGCAAAACTGAGACCCACACGAAAAAGAACATATGTCAGAAAACGAAAGTGAAAGTTGTGGCAACAAAACGAATTGCGAGACGAACTATTAAGCAACCCATAAGAACGAACATCAATCCTAACATGAAGTCGAAAATGTGTTTGAGAAGTTTCAGAGGTCGTTACATCCATAGGGAACTGCAAGTACGGACTTCGAAAACGAAATCGAGGCAAAATAAAAAACTTGTAGAAAAACCCAAGTTGTCTGAGGTTAAGAAAGGAAAGGAAGAAAAAGTAGAAGACCAAACAGAGGACGAAGAGGAAAGCACGTCATCAGAATTTTCTTCGGGAGATGATGAACCATTGGTTAAAAAAGCAAAAATTAAAAAAACCGCAACTCAAACACAAACCAAGAAGAAAGATACAAAAACTGAAGAAACCACAAACTCAAGGCTAACTAGATCGCAAAGACTCTTAGGAAACACGAGGAAACACTCCTTCAAAACTGTCATCACAAGAATGAGCACAATCCGAGCTACTACAAGATTAGCAAACAAGAAAATAATTCAAAAAACTGGTGTTCTGAGAAACACGAGGCGGATTGAAACCGTGAAAAAGAGTACCATTAAGAAAGATGTTATCATAAAGAAACCACCAAAAACCATTCACACTGAGAAGAAACCTGATACAGATAACGCTACTAATGATATTAAAACTCGAAGCAAAACAGAGAAAACCCAAGATGTTGAAACAGAAAAGTTTAACAAATCATCCAAAATAACTGATTCGAAAAAGAAGTCTACAGAATCTAAGAAACCACCTGAAACAAAGAAGTTGCCCGAAACAAAGAAACCGCCAAAAGACGAACCGGTTAAACCAGAGAAATCGGATAAACCTGAAAAAACACAAGACCCACCTAAGCCTCATACAACGAGACAAATCCCAAAACGGCGAATTATTCCAACAGCAAAAGCGACCGTAACGTATAAAGTGAAAAAGATTTCTTCAGAAAAATCCAATTTAGAATTAAAACCTAAACCATTAATAACTAGAAGTTCAGAGAAGAAAAATGAATCTAAAGATAAGAAACCCAATATACTTCTCAAAGAGAAATTGATAAAAGAAAAACCAGAACAAGAAAAGCTGAAAAAGGAAAAAAAATTGGATCAGTCGCAATCGTCAGATGATCAGAAAGCAGGTCCTTCGCGACCTACGAGGAAAACTAAGGAAGCTGCTGCAATATATATGGAAATTTTGGGACACAAATTAGTGAATGATGCAGAAATAGATGACGATATATCGATTGACAGTTTTCCGGAATTGCCAAACGTAAGAAAAACTGAACAAAGGGAAAACGAATTAAAGGCTAAAGTAAAACCTAAAGATACTGAGAGTAAAACCAAAGTTGAGAAAGTTGACAGTAGTGAACTTAAAAAAGTAAATTTAACTAAAAAGCTACTTAAAACAGACACAAAAGATGAAGATAATTTGAAAAACAAAGCAAATGAGAAAGAAAAGATAGAAGATAAAAATGAAATAAAAAAACCAATTGAGGAAAAGAAGGAAAAGAAAGCAACGAGTGTTATTGTGAAAGTGGAAAATGAAGTAGAGAAGAAAGTTGCAATTTCGTGTGGGACGGACCAAACTGATAGATATGCTAAGGAGGTTACAGATAAAAATAATAAATCAGAATCGCAGGAAACACCGCAGAATACTGAAAATCCTAAGAAAGCAGTAAAAGAAAAAATATCAGAAAATAAGCCTGAGGTAACTAAAGAAATTAAAACAGTGTTACCTAAAGAAATTAAAACAGTGTTACCTAAAGAAAATAAGCTTGCATTATCTAAAGAAATTAAAATTCCATTACCTAAAGAAAGCAAAACTGCATTGCCTAAAGAAAACAAAACCGCTTTATCTAAAGAAACTAAAACTGTGTTACCTAAAGAAACTAAAACTGCATTACCTAAAGAAGTTAAAACTGTATTACCTAAAGAAACTAAAACTGTATTACCTAAAGAAGTTAAAACTGTATTACCTAAAGAAACTAAAACTGTATTACCTAAAGAAAATAAAAGTGTCTTATCTAAAGAAAATAAAACGTTTACATCAAAAACTGTCAAAGAAGTAAAGCTATCAGACATAATACGTCTAAATAAGGAATCAGAAAATGACAGCCTAAGTGAGTCGGACACTTCTTCAAAGAATATTCGAACAGTTAAAACTAAAAAAGTTAAAAATCTCAAAAAGAAACCAAAATGTGATCAAAGCTTTAGTGATTCTGACGAAGAACCGTTATCAAACTTAACAAAACCTAAAGAGAAGGAAATCACAACCGAAAAGAAATTTGAAACTAAAATTGAGAACCAGTACAAAAATAAACCTAAAAGGGAATGCACGAAAAGACCCCAAAACTACCTGCCTTTATATTCGTCTTCAGATGAAGAAAAATTCTTTCACGGTTTTCTTAAGTCGGAGGCAAAACCGGAAATTAAAGTTGAACCCGATAAATGTACTCATTCAGTTCCGTCTTCCGACCTGTCTTGTAAAGATGTTAGTCGCAGATTTGGAAAAGGAAAGGTGAACATGTCGAACGAGCAAATTGAAAAATGGTTGAACGATAGTGCCATGGCCGGGATGAATCTGAAAAAAGAAGAAGAAGAAATTGCAAAGTACGAAGAGAAAATCGATATACCGAGTAGTAGCTCCCAGAAACCAAAAATAGAAGTAGTTAAGACGACACCAGAAAATAAGGCAACTGAAGGTCGCAATAGGCTGTCAAGCACTTCGAACCAATCTCAAGATAAAACGCCACCTGTTCAGTCAATAAAAACTACACCAAATGAGAGAAAAACTATTTTCAAGAAACTCTCCGAACCAGTGAGAAATGTGAATGCATTTTCTGCTAATAATGAAAGTAGTGTGTATGCTTTTGAGGCCGAGGAAGATTCGTCAATAAGCACACCCTTTCGAAGACCTTCGAGGAGACCTTCAAGCACTGCTACTTCAAAATCTGAGGATGATGCATCCAAACATGAGGACCTTATTAAAACAACAGGTACTTTTTTTGCTATTCTGAATGTTATGAAATATTAAAAAAATTAAGTTTAATTGCCAACCACAAAAGGTAATTTTGAGGCCATAACTGTTATGTCGAAAACTTTTGTATCTATTTAACGAAGACTAAAACAGAAAAGTGTTTTGATATGACAAAATTTCGTTTATTTTCTATTGTCTATTGTCTCCTAAAATATTTCCTTTTCCGCTCTTAAATCACTCTATATAAGTTTTAACCACTAAAGATTCGATCCAATATTATAAAAATATACAGGATGTTTCTGTGAGATATGCGTAAACTTTGCAGACGTATTCTATAGGTAGGTGTAATTTCTTACAGTAATCACTGACACTCATAATTACATCATTGTACGGCAATTTATAAATCCTATAATGAACTAAAACGACACAGAAGGTTTCAAAACACTTTATATATTTAAAAATCAATTAAAACGTTAATAAGTTGCCAAATGTTAACAACACTGGTTTGCCCTACAGAATCTTGAAAATTATTTGACAGCCCATTGAAAAGTTTAATTGTGATACAGCTTCTTTTGTTTTCTGTTTATTCAATTTGCATATTGCAGAATTAAACAAAATAATAAATAGTTAAACCTTCTAAACTAAAATTAGAATACACGATTCACAGCGTCTTCTCATCGAGTTCCAAAATTCCTGGTGTGTTCCTAATGATACAAAAACTGAATACATTCCTATAGAATTCATACTCTTGATAGGACCCCCAATCAACACAAATATGCATTTGAACAATTTATACACACAATAGGTAACATAAACATACTGATAAACATACTTGAGGAATAATAAAATTATTCACTACTTACAAATTTGTAGATTTACTTCTTTAGAAAATCAGTCAAAAGTTTCTGTTTTTTGTATTAGAACACTTCTTCTTTATTTGGGCTTGAAGTTTTTTAGCACTATTTTATCACAAAGTGATGTGTCATCTTCTTTCTCTAAATAACTTTTTGTACCTTACCATCTTCTTTTGTACCTTACCATCTTCTTCATCGCTCTCTTCCAAATTCATACCTAACGCTTCTTCTACAATTTGTTCATCAGTTACATGCTCTAAGCCTAGATCATTAGTGTCACAATCAATCCACTCAATGATATCATCTTCATCGACATTTTCTTCCCCAGCAACAGGTTTCGCTAAATCATGAAGGGAAACTTCTTCCTCTTTCTTTTCAGATTCTACCAAAGATTTTTCCACACTTGACAAAATCTTCCGCCAGGACTTCAATAATGTTGATTTCTGAACTGACTCCCACGCACTGTTTACGTCGTAAATGCTGTCGAGAATCGTGTAATCTTTGAAGAAGGTTTTCAAATCATTTCCCTCTACAATTTTGGTCAGTAATTTCGTTCTGTATTTTTTCTTCATTGAAGCGATTACTCCGTGGCCCATAGGCTGGCTGAGAGCTGTGACATTGGGAGGCAAAAATATTTCCATCTTCCGATTTCAATTGTAATTCTCCTGGGTGGGGTGAGGCGTTGTCAATTAACAATACTGCTTTCTGGGAAAAATTTTGAGACTCTGAATGCTCCCTAACTTGGGGAATGAACATTTTTTCAAACCATTTTATAAATATTGTTTGGCTCATCCAGCCTTTCTTTTGGTTGAAGTATTGTGGTGGGAGGTTCTCAGCTCTTGTTCCCTTAAAAGATCTCGGTTTCTTTGATTTTCCAATCACTACTAGCTTTAGTTTATGGGATCCCATAGCATTACTGCAAGTCATTATTGTTAGGCGTTCTTTACTGCAGTTATGTCCTGGAGCTTGATTTTCACTTTCTAATGCCAGAGTTCGTATTGGCAAACATTTCCAGAGCAATCCTGACTCATCGGCGTTGTATACTTGTTCGAAAGAAGAAATTTTTGAAGAAATTGTTCAAAATCATCTTTGAAATGTTCAGCAGCTTGTTCGTCGCAACTTAATTTCTTGCCGTAGAGACCTATTTCTCTTATCCCGTGGCGTTTTTTGAACATTGTCAGCCATCCTGACGATGTTCCCTCAAATTCCAGCATTTCAAAGAATTGTTTTGCTTTGGCAGCAACAATAGGCCCTGAAGCAGGCGTTAACTCACTTCTCACTTGACTCCCTCAACGTAAAAGTGCCGCATCCAGTTCTTCAAAAGTGCTGCTTTTCATACTTTTTCTTTTTTTCATTGATGAAGAGTTGTTTGATGAGACTGTGAATTGCATCAATTTATCCTTCTGCTTTAAAATATCCCTAACTGTGCATTCTCCTATTTCATATTGCAAGCTCATTTGTTTTCGCGTAGCACCATTTCCATTTTTTTTCTTTAATCAATTCTATTTTCTCCTGAATTGATAACAGAACTCTTTTCCTTTTTTTTCGACATTTTTCAAAAATTGAAAATGCAGAACTACAAAATTTAAATGCAAACGCGTACTCCTGTCCTGACACGTGTACACAGCTCAGCAAAAACAAGCAAACTGGTGTGTGTTATGAGAAACGGAAGTAACAAATCAGCACAGGGAGGATGACCTTAGGTTGGGTTTAGACTCACGGATAATCGGGAGTTGACTGTATATTACCACTTCAAGCAACCCATCACACAACAAACTCCGGTACTTTACTTGATCTTATTATATGCCCTGATAAAAATCAAGTCATACTGACTCCTGGACAATTTCCAGTATTCCAGTTCTCGCATCACGGCTGGATTTATACTGCTGTGTTGTCCCTCTGTGAAGAAAAGGATAGTACGACTTCGTGACTACAAAGCCATTGACAAGGGAAGGCTAATTTCTGATGCTACTGTCATGTATTGGTTGGTCAATGGATGGTTGCCCATTTTTCTTCATCTCCGGCTCATATTGATGACAACGTCAGAACTGACACAATATGCCTAATGCGCCTAACTACTCCTTTCTCTGTAAAACACATAACTACCACTGGCGTAAAGATGGCGCTGCTTTCAATCAAATTGGAAATGTGGGAGCGGCTTTGCCACCTATTTAATTGCTCAATTGAAACGTCTAGCTTTCCATCTTTGTGGAAGTTGATGCACATTGTTCCTATATTCAAAAATGCAGCCCGCAAAGCTTGTCTGACTTTCAACCGATTTTGATCTTATCTGTATTCTCGAAGGCAGTTTAGGAATTATCTTTAAAAAAATTTGTTATACAGCCCATTTCAGTCTGCATTTCTAGCGAACCACAGTGTCTCCACTGCTCTAATCAAGATGCTGGATGATGTAATGTGTGTGATAGACAATCGCAGGTTATCCTATCTGACAGATCGTCAATTTTGTGTCAAGCATAATAGAGAGTTCTTGTCATTTCCTGTTTTGTCTGACATTCCTCGGGGCAGTGTGCTGGATCCAGTGCATGTGTTTATTAGCCACATTACGGAGGTTTTAACATGTAACTACATCCGCATCATCCGCAAGTGGTTTGCGGATGATGTCCAGATCTACACACATTCTTCTCTCTCTCTGAATTTCCCACTGCAATCGACAATTTGAATAATAACCTCTTAAGCGTTGAATGGTGTTTTGGTCTTACTTTGAACACTGACAAGACAAAAGCAATTTTCCTTGGTTCCCGACAATTGCTTACTAAAGTTGCAAGTTATAGCAATATAATATAATGCCTAACAATGACATCATTAAATTTTCTGATACAGTAGCTAATTTTGGTATTATAATGAATTCAGCACTCACCTGAAGATCTCAAATTGTGGTCAAGAAATCTATTTCTGCTTTTAGGTGTATTCTAGATGGGATGCTGTCTTCCTCCTTATGTAAGACGTCGGTTGTGCTCCTCACTCATTCTGCCTTATCTCAATTATGCACATTCTGCATATCCGTATCTAACAGTGGAATTGCTAGAGAAATTGGAACGTCTTCAAAACAACTGCATCCGCTATATTTATCAAGTTGAAAAGCGTGAGCTCATTACTCTCGGATCCCGTCCTTATGTTTCCAATTCACAACACCTCTTGGTATCACCACTCGTTTACAGGCTGTGGTCTTGTGGAATGATTTCCCACCTCATCTAAGACACTGTACTAACACTATTAGCTTCAGCAGAGAATTAAAACAACATCTTTTACTCAGACATAGCGACCAGGTGTAGGTGCCTCGTATTTCAGGTTCTCTTTCGCTCCCACTTTAGTTCTTCTACTAATACTACTTTTTGAGTGAATTGAATATTCTTGATCATTCTGTGTGTTTTGTTGTTTTTCCACCACACTCGTTTTCTTTGCTTTTCTTATTATTTTAATAAAATATACTGTCGATTCTAGCCTCCAATTGATTATTATTTGTATTTTTATAGGTTATTTGGAAAGATATTACCTCTAGGCAATAAAATGTCCTATTGTACCATTGTTTCTTTTTAGTGGGCAATAAATAAATAAAAATTGTCACAAATTGCTCGTGGATTGTCTTCTGCCCACTGGTGGTTGTAATGAAAATTCATACTTGCCGTTTTAGTGAACTTCATAAGTGAAAAGCACTTTACATTGAAATTCAGGAACTAGACACTGCTAAAGATTCCATCTACAGAAGACCAGCCGCGGTTCGGAGTCAGTTTCTAAGAGAGTCTGATGTCCGGTTGCACAAAACATCTCCGTAAAGTTAATCGGAGATCAACGAGCCGTTAGCCAATCAGATTAGAGAATTCAAATTCAGTCTTGAATCTGATTGGCTAACAGATCGTTGATCTCCGATTAACTTTACGGAATGTTTTGTGCAACCGGGCGTAAGACTGTCAC
>JAWQRJ010000878.1:0-17935 GCA_033557515.1 Diorygopyx duplodentatus
ATCATAAACAATCTCATCAAAAAATAAATAAATAAGCATACATAAAAAACTACAACCTGAAGGTTCTAAAATTTTCTTTCAAAAATTCACACAGTCCATGGAAGGGGGCAAAATGTTATACATAATAAAAATTATATATTTTTTGGTTACAAAGAAATCGCCTTCAAAATGAACAGTGAAAAATTTGGAATTGTAAAACATTTTTAAAAATCCTATCTATAGCTTAAATTCAATCTTAAAACGCTTACGATAAAATTTATTTAAAATGAGCTAATGAGTTACAAAAGTTGTTGAAAATTAAATGGAGATTAAGAAAAAGAATTAAAATTGGGGTCATTCCATTTAAATTAATAGTCATCTTCCGGTATAACCGGAACCACCAGCTTATTGAAAATACTTTTATGTTTCAGCTACTTTCCTACCATATTTAAATTCAAACTTTCAGACTTTTGAGAACTTTCAGATTTCTTAAATAAATATTCTTAACATATCGTTTGACATTAAAAATTGCATTAAAAAATCAAATTTAATATTTGTTAATACAGTGATTGAAAATATTATCATTTCCTATATATTTTTGTCTGTAATCGTTCAATATCACAAACAATTTCATCAAAAAATAAATAAATAAACATACATAAAAAACTACAACTTGAAGGCTCTAAAATTTTCTTTCAAAAATTCACACAGTCAATGGAAGGGGGCAAAATGTTATATATAATAAAAATTATATATTTTTTGGTTACAAAGAAATCGCCTTCAAAATGAACAGTGAAAAATTGGGAATTGTAAAACATTTTTAAAAATCCAATCTACAGCTTAAACCCAATCTTAAAACGCTTGCGATAAAAATTATTTAGAATGAGTTACAAAAGTTGTTGAAAATTAAATGTAGATTAAGAAAAAGAATTAAAATTGGGGTCATTCCATTTAAATTAATTGCCAACTTCCGGGATAACCGGAACCACCAGCGTATTGAAAATACTTTTATGTTTCAGTTACTTTCCTACCATATTCAAATTCAAACTTTCAGACTTTTCAGATTTATTTCTTAAATAAATATTCTTAAATTATCGTTTGACATTGAAAATTGCATTAAAAAAATCAAATTTAATATTTGTTAATACAGTGATTGAAAATAACATCATTCCTTGCTTGGTTAATTGAAATTTGATCAAAAATAATGGTGTTACGACTTATGGCGTTACTTAGGAAATATCCTGTATATTCTTGTCTGTAATTGTTCAATATCGTAAACAATTTCGTCAAAAAATAAATAAATTTTCTTTAAATAATTCCTGAAATGTTCAATGTCTCAACTAATGGTTAATAAAGTATGAATATGATTGCTAAAGTCTAATTATGAAAATTCGATTTTTCAATAATTTTGTTGCTGCGGTTGCATAGTTTTTGCGAAAAATTCAATATCCTAAAAACGATTAAGTTTAGGCTTGGCAAACGTCTTACGAAAGTTGTTGAAAATTAAATGTAAATTAAGAAAAAAAATAAAATTGGGGTCATTGCATTTAAGACTGGGGACTTTTATCCGTTCCCTATATACGTATTTCTAATGGACGGTCTACCGTAGACACCTGTATACGATATACCTATAATTAATAAAGTGGCTTTCAAATTCAAATACACAATAATATACAGCGTGTTTCATTAAAAAAACATAGTTTAATAAAGTTATGTAACGCCCTAAATAAAACTTAAAATAAACACTTTGTACGTGCGAAAATAATATCAGGGTGTGAAGAAGTGGAAATGGTGTATTATTTCAAAAAAAAATTTCTAAAAGGAATTGTTTTTTTTTAGAAAAATAAACAAAATATTTATTTATCCTCAAAAATCGCAAAATATTTATTTAAATAAAGATCCGGGCTCTGTTTATAAATTAAATTAAAAAGTGTAATCAGAAGTTTTACTGATTACACTTTTTGAAGGCAAGGAATTAAAGAGGGCCCGGATCTTTATTTAAATAAATATTTTCGTATTTAAATAAATATTTTGTGATTTTTGACGATAAATAAATATTTTGGTTTTTTTTTGAGAAAAATTCTTTCTCATTTAATCTAAATATAATTTAATATTTTTCTAATTCTCTTCTTAGAGAGAGAAGACGAGAATATAAATAGAAATACAATCACCCAATAAAATTTTGAAAATCGCTACCTGCCTGCAGTTGTAAACCTGCGAACACAAATACTATAGAAGCCGCACTGTTAACGAAATCTCGAAAAGAAATGACTAATTACAACATCCATACACATAAAATATACTTCGCTCTGCATTGCTCCAGGATTTCCTTTAAAAATAATTTGATTCGATGCAACTAGGAAATACGTCACGTAAGTCGGAATTTAATTTTGATTTAGCAAAGGCTTTACTAAGTGCTGACATTCCTTTCTGGAAACTTCAGACTGACTATTTTCGTATATTTCTCCGAAAATATGCCAACAATAAAATTCCCGAGGAATCTACATTACGCAAAAACTATTTGGGGGATTGTTATAATGACTTTTTGTCTAAAACGAACAGTTTCCAACATTAATAAAAAAAAATTGGGTTTCTAAGAAACCCCCGTAAAAAATTGCTAAAATTAAATACAATAAAAGATTACCTTGTCTATATAACTTCTAATTTAAAAAAAAAATTGGAAAAATGGAAAAAAGAATGTTGCTCTCACAAGTGAAGAAGAAATACTATCATTCCACTTGGAGCTTAAATCATGTCCAGGTAAATTCGGAAAAAAAATTAACCGAAAATTTGAAGAGGTCTTAAACAAAAATCCAGGCTATAAAATTTTACGATGTATCAAAAATAAACTTCTTGGGATCCTTAATGAAGAAAAGGAAGAAAAAAATGGCGACTTTGGAGAAGCATTAAACGCTTTAAGCCCTTCAGACATTTCAAAATTTAAATATGCTCCATTGATTACTTCATTGATGTGGAAAGAATTTTCTCCCAATATAAAACTTTCGATCATTTAAAAGAACATTTATATGCAGTGTAAACAAATGATTTTAATATAAACTTAATTCATTGTAAATTGTATCATTTCTTGCATTCTGTGTATTAAAAAACTTTTTATAGTGTATTATTGAGTTTTTAATAAATATTCCACCTTTTTTGTTAAATATCATTTAAATATTTATAACCAATGCAAATGCGGATTATTTCTTCATGGTAAAACTTCAATTATCTAGACAATTTAACATACAGTTTTGTAAAAGTTAATTTGGCAAATTTACAACCACTTTAAGATACGAAAAAGAAAGAAAACATTCAGAATAGAAAGACAGCACAAAAATGTTCGTTACAAAATTTTATACAACTGTTTTAATATGTTTAATTAACTATTTCATAGGTGTACATGGTTTGTTAAGCAAAGAATTAAAGAAGCCACTTTATAAACCTATCCTTTTTTATTATCAAGATGCAATTTATTGAAAAAAGTGTTGATAAAAGGATATATGCGTGTATATACTAAATGAAAGTAGGGGATATACTAAAAGTAAGGAAACATCAAGCTACAGAAATAGCTCGGTCTGTTAGTTTTACCTTTGTTTTTACCCCCCAGACGAGCTCGGTCTTCCAGATTCTAAGGATCTAAACCCAACAAATAAAACCATATGTACTGGAAAAGTATACATTTTTATTTGTAAACAAATATGTCAGTACATTCATTTCTATTACAATGCAGAGTATTATCAAAAATTAGCCATCTAAAAAATAAAATAATTTACAAACGGAAGATATGTAGATATTTGGGTCGGTGATGGTGGACTTACAAAAATAATCGTTAAATTAAAAGCACTTAGGGTTTAGCTAAAATCGTTTATCTATCACAAGAAGTTGATACACTTACACTTATCGTTTATCGACGTAAAATTAAGAAGTCGCGAAATATATGCATATATACACACATTATCAATTGAAGAACTTGACGGTCAGCAAAGCGTCCTCGGGCAGCACAGTCAAGTCCGCCATGGTGCCATCGTTAAAGGCGTAAGACACTCCTCCGTCGATCACCAGGGCGGCGTCGAAGCACCTCGACTTCACCTTTATCGTGTTCACGAAACCTCTCCGTTGAATTCTACGACCCTGCGGCCAAACACCCAGACATATCATCTCACGGATCGTGTAGGCTAATCGATTTTCAGCTGAAATAAAACATTTTCTCTTAAACTACAAACGAATCAAAACAGAGAAATTAGAAAATTCTAAGATATTTTTTACCTGGACCAAATATCAACGTATCATTGTACATCTTAGCCAAAATATTCGCCTTGTCGTAACGGCCCTCCCTCGGCTCGTGGCGTATGAGGTCCAGTAGCGCTTCCACGGTGTGCACGGGCAGCCGGTTCATGCTGAGGTGCCAGGACGTCGATCCCGTCCCGGTCGAGATGCACAGTCCCGAGCACTTTATGATCGACGATTCGACGGCCCTATCGAGCCAGACCTCCAGGTTGGACACCCGGGCCGACAGCGTCTCCCCGATAAACACCTCGTTCAGGGCGAGGTGCGGGATTATCTGGTGGGCACCCTTTATCTGCGATATCGGCGGCTCGATCATCCTCGTCTCGTGGACCTTGTGCAGTGGGGTCGAGATCATGTCGTGCTTGCCGCCCGTCATAGTCACCCGAATCCTCTTTCTCAGCAGCCATTGGAATTGACCCTGAGACAATTGGAAGGATTTCGTTTGCTTGCAACAATACATTTCAATATGATAATTCGAGCAATACATTTCAAAAGTCCTGAAATGATTAAATATTCCAAGAAGAAAACAATACGATCTTGAAAATATTATATTTATTCTGTTTTAAACAACATTTTAGAAATATTGCAAGGATAGTACTGTAAACTAGGCTTTTAAATAGAAAACTCATTTTTCAAACAGCAAAACAAATTATCTGAACTTCAGTAAGATGATAGATAATTTAGCAGATTTGGAATGGGCATTTATTTTGTTCGCATAGCAAAAAAAAATGGAATAAGTAGATTCATTTCATAAAGTGGATATTCTTTTAATAACTACACCTTGAACAACTTCTTAGCTTAGTATGTTGCAAAGAAAAACAAAAACGCTGCGAAAAGTCCAAAAACTGTAATGCTTTGAACAAAACTAGTTTAACTACAGCTAAGCTACCATACCGATCTCAATTTTTCTATAGCTGCCTTTACGTTGGTGGAGTATTCCTTCGGCAAGCACAGGTGTCCCTCCGATCTGTCGGGAGCGGAATTAAACCCGATGACTGGCATATTATTTGTCCTGACCTTTCCGGCAGCCAATAAGAAAGTTCCGTCGCCTCCCGTCGGAAAAATTATATCGGCCCAGTCCACGCTGTCCTGGTCATAACTGAAGCTGCCGAACAAACCAAAATGGTAATAACCGAAGAATTGAGCTGGAGAGGGCGCAATGCGTACTTTACACAGGCTCACGTTAAAAAATAAAGTTACGATCGTACTTGTTTAACTTTTTGCAGTGCAATAGTTATGTCACGTTGTCAGTATTAGGTGGTAATTAACGGTAGGCGAGTTACCAGACGGACAAGTGAGTTTCCGTATGGACAGACGAGCTATGGATAATGTATATATTGACAAAGAACCGGACAGGAAAGGAGGAAAATTGTTTGTAGACTTGATGCAATGAACAGAGAAAAGCTGTGGGAGTACCTGAGGAAGAGGGGGATAAGCGACAAAAGGGTTAAGAGAGTGATGCCCTTTGGGTCATAGTCGGTTTGCGGATAGATCGGAGAATTCTCCTTCGAATTAGAAGGAAGATTGGGGGCAGAACAGGTGGGAGAGATCATGGAGGGAAGGGTGGTAAAAGTAAAGGTGGGAAGGGTAAAGAATGAAGCAACGGAAATTAAAGAGATGCTGAAGAAATTGCATTAGGAGAGAGCAATGGTAATGTGTTTATAGATTTCTGCACCCAAAACAATTTAAAAAAAAATAGGAGGAAGTGTGTCTTTCCTAGTGCTGTGGGACGGGTAAATACCCACTGGGTAGGGTATTTAAAAATGGGTATTTGCGCAGGTATTTACCCCTTTTCGCTTCGGGTAAATACCCAAAATGAGGGCATTTATAAAATGTATTATTTTTTAGACCTGGTACTTTTCTGGTACTCCTTATTTGATTTCTGTATTTACCTAGATGGATGATAATAATACTTAATTAAACTTCCAGTGTCGTCTGCGCATGGTGAGGACAGGGGGGGAGCATTTTTATTTCCACTGATTTTTGTTATTGATGATGATTTTTTCTTCACAGGCTGAATTACTATTTAGTTATATAGTTATAGCCCTTTACAGCTATTTTATATTTCCGAAATATTATCTAGACAATATGACCCCTGCAGAGGCTATATTATTTTTATAAAGTTAGATAGAGAAGTTTAAGATGTTGGATATTTGCATTTTTCATTCATCAGCTCTATATGGACGGGTTCTTCAAGAGTTGTAGAGGAACTCTCGTAGAGGAGTTCCTCTACAACTCTCGACCCATCCACAGACAGCTGATTGATGAAAAAATTTAAACCTAACGCATCCGAACCAAATCAGATCCAAACCTAACCCGAACTAAGAAGTAAGCCTAACCAATTTTTTTAATTTAATTAGAAAATAAAATCTTGTACAAGTTTTTTATTTGCAGAAAGTATTTCCTCCGAAAGAAAGCATATGCCTACTTTTCTCCTTCTTTATCTCTCCTTCCATCTTCATTTTTCTTCATCCATTTCTTTCATTCTTTTCTGCTCTCTACCTTTTCTTACTACTTCTTTCTTTCGTTTCACATCTTTCTTCTGGTTTATTATCAATGTGACCTTCAACCTTCTTTGTACATACATTGCTGTACTTTTCTTCATTCTCCTTTCCATTTTGCTTTTCTGCGTCCTTTCTTCCGTATTCCCCCTTTTTTCTTTCTTTCTTCTCTATCTCTGCTTCTGTCTCGTGTTTCTTCTTTCTTTTTCAAAGGATTTGGTTCGTCAGGTTTTTCGCCCTTCCCTCATTATTTAATGCGCTATTTCTTCCTCCTTCTTCTGGACTCTTATCTTTGTTACCTCCATTTTTGTTCATCTAAGTATTGCACAGTTGTCCGTCCTTCCTTCTTCTTTCTTGCTTCTTCCTTATTTAACTCTTTATTCTCTTTTCAGCCTATATTAATCGATTTTTCCACTTTCATTTAGTTTTGCACTTTATGCTACTGTTGCCTATATTTCTCATAATTAAATTTTGATACGTTGTTGCTTCGTTTGTTCTCACTCCTTGCCATTCTTCCCCATTTCTCCCACATTCCTTCCATCCTTTATTTATTTTTTCCCGTAACTTCTTCAACCTTCTTCCTTTTATCTTTCTTCATCGAAACCTTTCTCGTTTTGTTAGTTCGCATTGTATTGGGTTAATACCGTTTGGAGTCTATATTTCTTCCTTCTTTCCTTTTCGTTCTGCCTTCTCCCATTTCTCTTTGCTTCCGATTTATTTCTACTTTCTGGCTCCCCATTCTTTTATAAGTATTCTATCTCCTTTATAGTATTCTACTTCTCCTATCTATCTTTTTTTTAAATCTTAATGTTCTTCTCAGCTTTCTTCATTCATATTCTTCATCGTTCTATTCCTTTTCTTCCTTTCTGCCCTTCTTTCTTCTTCCTGCTTCCTTTCACTTTTTTTTATTTTTTTAGTTCCCAAAATGTATGCCCACATTATCATATACATCGAATTCTAAGCTCCTTCTCTAACTTCTAAGAGAACTGCTCTTCAAATGTCGTCTATTTTCCATTCCTTCCGTTTTCTCCGGTCTTTCTTTTTTTCCCGTTCTTTCCCTGCCCTTCTTTCAGTACGCTTTTTCTTACTTCGTACATTTCTACCGTACATCGAAGTCTTGTCCATTTTCAATTTGCCTACTGCTTCTGTACCCGTCTATTCTTCGATTTCGCACAACACCAAAAGGTGTGAAATTTTGGATTATCTTCTTTCCTTATCTCCTTCGGTCCTTTTACTTTCTTAATCTTTTTCTCTTCGTTTTTTGCCGCTTTGCAATTTTATATTTCTCTGTTGGTTTCTCCCGCCTCCCTCCTTCTTCTTCTTCCTTTCTCGAGATTGATGTTGACAAATGCGATATGTCAACAGAGATGTTAATAGAGATGTTGACAAATAAACCTTCTTCTATTTTCCTTTTTCTTCATTATTGCTCTTCTGCCTTCTATGGTTCTTTGATTCCGTACTTGTTCCATTTTTGCTCTTCCTCCTATCCTGTATCATCTTGCTCCTCTTTCCTTCTTTCTTCTTCATTCTTTCTTAATCGTTTTTCTTCGCCACTTCTCTCCTTTGTTGTCTTCTCCTTCTTCCACCCTCTTCCATTTCTGGCTTCCATCTTTCGCATGCTTTCTTTCGTTGTCCGTGTTTTTCGTTGTCCTTTTTCTTCGTTGTTCGTTTTATCAAACTCATTTTCTTTTATCAAACTCTTCGTCAACTTTGTTAACGTTCCCGGAGATTTCTCGATATTTAGGAAACCAAAATATACTAATAGGGTGCCCAAACAACTAAAAGGGTTTATAGTTTTTCCATCTACCATCCGTACAAAAATCTAAATCTTAAGCCTAATAGTTTCTAATTAGCAACGTGTTTCAGAAGCACTCATTTGCAAAACATGGCTCCCTAATTAGAACACGACAGTGCTTATTATCGGTGCAATAAGTCAGCCGTAATTACCAGTTATTGGAACATGTCAGTTCTATGCGACAGAGAAACCTCTAATGGAGCAGTATTTAGAGCTTGGGTGTTTACTAGTTAAAGCATCTTACGTGAACCTGAAACATCCTGTAATTAAATCTAAACGTACCTTATTGATCAGTCGCTTGCTTCGCGCACAGCTGAATGAATTCAATTCCAGTTACGTACTATCATTTTCTGGGATTTCTCAAACGCAGAGATCCGCAGTGTTTTGTTCCCTAGGAACTATAATATGTTAATTAATACGACATTGTACATACTCGAATAACATATTAAGTGTGGTGTATATATTTTCGACCTAACGCACCTGGTCATAAGGACGTAAACGTCTTTTACATTTCAACTGCGCATGCCCCAGGCGTATTCCTTCATTCGATTGAACCGACAGTTGTTTTTGGTGCGAGGGTGGGAAGAGAAATGATGGGTAAGTTGGGTTTGATTGACGGTGCACGCACCGCCGTAATTACTGCTACTTTGACACAATACAAGAGCACCGCAACACTCCAATTGCCGTATGCATATTTCAATAAATTGATTTGCATATAATGCGTGTCCTAGTTATGGCTATTAATATCTAACTATGTAATGTGCGGCGCAATCCTGCATGAAACGAAAATGGATGTCTGAACGGCAGGGTATTTGCGGGTTTAGTTCGGCTTTCATTTGTTTGCGGGTAGTCAATTATTGCGAAATAGGGACCCAATTTGGTGCGGAGGCATCGGTGAAATTTGAAACGCGCGATCACGGTATCGTCGAATTTATTTTCAAGTAAATATACTCAGATAAACTCTATTTCAATCGCGTAGTGTTAGAATATGCATTTCTAATGCTAGAAAAACAATCTAATGTATGCAAACGCAAACTGTAGGAAACGATGATTGGTTCTCCCCTAATAAAATTCGATAATTTCCTTATGTACGAGGTTATAGTGATGATATTCGCTTGAAAGAATGCACTGCGCATGCGATTTAATATCGTGAACGACGCGCCCGTTTCGAAATAAAAGCAAATGCCCCTGCACGATTAATATCGAGTTATTGAATTGTTAAAGCGGAATGTAATTATCTACAATTATAAATTAATAATACCTTTGTTGTTTTATGCTGACTAAATTAGCAAACATAGGGGGCGTTATCGATTGCGGTGGATAGCGAGCGATGAGTGTTCGGATAGAATTTTGATTTATAATAGAACACTTTTTGACAAATTTGCGTAGGTGTGCGGTTGATTTATTGGCAAACGGGCACAAAGATTCACTAATTAATTCGATAGAAGACAATTCAAATCGAATGCAATAATATTTAATTACGATATAATGATCCTAATTGGTATGGCAAATTAAATCATAACGCAAACACTGAGTGCTATTCGGAAATGGTCGACGCTTTATTATAATAGCTTGTAAAACGGTATTTATGTTTTAATTAGGTAGCTAAACACAACAGATTGCAACGTTTAATGTTTGTCAATTAAACTTGATTGTTATTACTTTATTATCGGCTCCTTTTATTGTCTATTCAATCGAAAGCAGGGCGCGTACGCCAGTTTTTCTTTACAAGCAAAATCAATTCGATTTTTCTTTTCAACAGTTTTATGGGACGTTAAAATTATCAAATAGTTTTATGACCTACTGAAAATACCACCTCAGTATAGCCTTTATGGGGGGAAATAAACTACTTTATCTACATGTACAGTTAAGTAAACGGCAGGTAACAATAAATCATTGCGAAATATTATGGCGCATGCGTACCCAATTACTGCAAGCGAATGTAACCTTTATAACTTTGTTCATAACCAGTTAATCGCACATTTCACAGCGATTTGAATGGCAGGTAATCAATAATGCACAACTATTGTTTAAGCATAACTCCCCAGATTCAGTTCGGGCAACTCTATGATTATTTCACTCGCTTTAATGGAGTTTAAAAGTTAGAAAGTGGCGGATTTCGACGTTACAGTCCTGGAGGATTTGCGCCGAACGTCGAAACAGGAAAACCCTTAAAAGTGGCCAATAAAATTTATCACTCCAGGGGTGCCAACTACCTAGCGTAAATGGGGCTTCGCTGTACCAATTAAACAAGTATTACAGCTGAATGTACCCGTCATAACTGACTCTGCACCCATTAACTTTACAGCATAGCGTAATGGATTTTAGTTCAATTACACCTTATTATAAAATAAAATAAGCGACAGTGCAAAAACAAAGCTTATTCTAAATTATTCATTATCAAAAGAAATTCAGATAATACCATATTATTTGAATTTCATCAATTGATAATACCATTTTATTGTAACATTTCACAATTTATCGCTTATTGAACTTGCATTTCTACTGCGTTGAGGTAATAAGAAATATGATTTATACCAAACGACTGTTTGAGTTTCAAAATAGCTTAAATTATGAGGGTTAGGATTAATCAGATATCTGAATTATCGGCATCGACTGACATTTGATTTTTACCAAAATGAAATCGACGTCAGTCCCAGCTCGTTTCTTTAATTAATGTTTACTTCTTTGTATCAGTTATTGAAGATATTTTTTTAGTATAAAGTGAATTTTACTGTGCTGGCATAAATACCTACATTACCGACATTGACGTTAAATTCAAATTTGTCGTTTTGATTTAGACGTATTATTTGTTAATGCGGAGATCAATAAATAAAGGGCAATAAATTTGTTATAATAAATTGCGAGTAGGAACTATTTCGAATAGGTATTATTTTAGCTGATAGTTAACAATGTCAACAGGGCAACTAATTTGTACAAATTGTCAGCAGTGTCGGGAGTCTATTAAATTTGTTCTAATGGACCGTTTAAATATATCCCGCGCTCAAAACGGTGTACCTCCATCGAATATGTTTTCACAAATTAAACGAAACACATGCGAGTGCTATTCGACTCTGTGATCTTTATTTATAGAGTTCCAACTGTCAACCGTTCAACTTTAGGAGTCTAATGCATGCTTACGACTAATTATAACGGTATATTTCCTCAACCCTCGGGAAGCCCATTTCAAACGATACAAAGAGAGAACAATAATATTCGACCGCATCATAATTTTACCTCTTAAACAAACTTAAGAAAAGGGACAAAAATAGTTCTGGCGTATGGTGTAAAGTTACAGAACAATAATCGCTAAAGCCTCTGCGTTAAAAATGGTTCTAATTAAGGGGAAACGTTCTCCGGCGTTCGTCGCGTTAAAAGAGACCCAACTTAATATTTTAGCCGTGTAAGTCGGCAGGCAATTAGTAAAAACAAGAGCCCTAGCGCAGGCAATGAAATGAGAGGACGCTGGAAGACAGCTGGTGCAGTAACTCATCAAGTTCCCCCTTTCACCACTTCACATCCACGTTTGAGATCAACGGAGCAACGCTCTTAATGCCCATCATCGCGTTTACACTGATTGTGCTATCTAAACTATTAAGAACCAACTTTACTCATTAGTATTCCTTTTATTCTCATCTACTTCGCGAGTACACGTCTTTCCTTAATACCTCGGATAAGTTTTTTAACTTATTAATCGATTTATCGAGAGAACATTCTATTTTCGACCTTATTTCCTTCTATGTAAGGGTCTAAAAATTAATTTCGGCATCTCTGCGCATGTCTGATTGTTCCCCACGTTATATCGATTTATCTCGAAAACTATTCGTGCGATTTGTCTTAAATTTCGGGTACTGATTACTGGATCAGTAGTCCACTTATTGGTTGGTATAAAAACAGCCATACTATACAGGTGTCCCCTTATATCGAAGGAACTAAAGCTTATTAATTTTAATGCTGCATTAATTTAAGAATAAGCAAAACTCTAATGTCGTTATTTCTATGATAGACACGTACATTATCCGTGAATAGTGTCAAATGTCTGTAGTGTAGTATAACAAGTGCATAGACCTCCTTGTCAATGAATATGTGACATGGAAATTCCAAGAAAGTAGCGTTCAGTAATTTAACGCCATGTACATTCATTCTTTTTCTTTTGCATGCTAGAATTTCGCACAGTACTAGATAGATCTATTAATATAATGAAGGTTTCCGCTTGAAATTGAAGCTAGTGTTATACGGAGTAATTGTGCGATGTTTTCTAGATTCAGCAGAATATTTTATTAAACTCGTCGGAAGCTACGATTGCGGTATACAAATTGCGACTTACATAATTGAAATTGGACCATATAGGGCAGTAGAAAAAAAATAAGAGTTTAACCCACACATAAACAAAATTCGTGCCCTCAGTTGAACTAATTTAAAATCAATATCGGGGCATAAATATTAAGGGAGAGAAATGCTAAAAGCTGATTCTCACTGATTATCAGCGAAGTCTAATGGAATAATAATTGAGTTAGTGGCAATAGCATTAACCTTCGCACAAAACTTACTTAAAGTTATTTCCTTTAATGTTTAAATATCGAATATAACAGCATTCTAAATAAGTTTGTGGCTGTGTTCTGTTTGTATGTCATTTGATATCTAAACCTCGGTAAAACAAAAAGACCTCAGTAACATAAACTTCTCCAAGCCGAAAATATTTTTAACGTTTTCAACGTGTTTAGGTTTTTAGGTAGAGCGTGAAAGTATTGGAAATAAAAGTAGAAAAATTATGCCATACTTTTTCTTACCTGCGTTTCTGTTACATTTAACAGTTTGGCCATCTCGGAACGTTCGCTGCTACTTAGATATTTCTTCATTTCAAATTGTTTCTCTAGTTCGAAAATTTGTCTACCCGTGAATGTTGTTCTTGCTTTCTTTTTTTTACACTTCACGTCCGCATCTTCTGCAACACTGTCTGGTGTAACACTTTGAACTGGAGTCTTACACTCCAACTCTCTGACCTTTTTTCTTTTTCTTGTAACATCTAGAAGAAATTACAATTTTAGTCCTTAAATATTCGTATATAAGGATCTAAATATAATCTCTGTGTGTTACTACGCTTGCGCTCCAACTACTTTTCTCTTCTTTGAAATATCCATCAATTCATTTAAACTAATGAATTTTAATACAGTTTTTCATTAAAAAACAGTCGAATTTGACAAAAAAATACATAAACTGTTTTAAAAGCAATCGTTTATGAAATTTATACACCACAGGAATTAATAAATAGGCGAGATCGAACGAAACTCCGTAACCGAAGCAATGTTAAAAATGTTTAGTTTAATGAATATTAATTAAGCTCGAATTAAAATGCGAAAAAAAAAATATTTTTCCGACAATTTGATACCGACGTATTTTGGTCGCGAGTTTTTAAATATTTAATTTCGACTACAGGTATTTATTTAGGAAGGTTTCAAAAGTATATAAGAGTATTTATTCTCTTTTCTAGTAAGCATAATGTGTTCAAAATTTGATTATTATTTTGAATGGGAATTTCTTTCGAAAATGAATAGTTTTCTATTAAATACATTTTTGGATCATAGCTAAATTGTTGAAATTCAAAACTATTACATATTACGTGTAATAAGATTAAAAATATACTACATTTACACCTGACTTCTAAAAATATTCCACAGCTGATTCACTTCGCATATTCAGGTGCCTTTTTATTAAGAAAACTGTTAACAGAAAATATCGACTTTCAACTGATATTTTTTCATAAAAAAATCTAATTCTTTTAATATAATACTTATCGTATTTAAAATTAGAAGTATATAGAGTATCGAAACTTTAATAAAATAAATAAATAAGCAATGTAACATAAGAATTTAACATTAAATAAATAAACAAAATTATTATAATGTCGTAAAAATGAAGTAAAAAGAAATGAACTGATACAGCTTCATTTGGAATAATTACAGGAGAAATTTGCACTGTATTTTTGTAAATTCAGTGCAAAATGCGTGAGTGGTAATTTTTAATACAGTGGTAACTTTAATCGTACTGATATTATATGTACACATATAAACCACCTGTTGTTGTTAAAGCACTGGATGTAAAATGAATTTCAATTTAAATTGGACAAAATACGAACTAAAATAAAATAAATTTATCGGCGTATTATAACGTATTATATTATTTTATTTAAATACGATTAGATTTTGAAATGGAATATTAAATTGTTTTCACTGTGAGCGTTATTATTAATGTTTGAAAAATAAGAATTATTTGGAATAAACAGGACGAGGTTTTTGTGGTTGCAATACACGTGTGTTTATATTTTCCAAGATTACAGTTTGAATAACAAAGATGTGGAGCATCTCTGGAGTATTCCTTACCTTTATTAATATTTTTGTTGCGTTTCGTGGAGACATCACATTTTGTTGATAAATTAAGTGGTTCATTGGCTTCTTCTTTAGGTGAGTGTTCCTGCACAGCAGGATTGCTGACCTTCTTGCAGTTTTCATCAATTTGGCAAGTTTTGGACTGAAGTCCCAGTATATTTTCAATGTAGTGAGGAGTGGGTTTGTTTGTCAACTTCTTATACACGTGCTCGTGCCACGTTAGTGTTCTATACACGTCTTTGGTTTTCACATCACTGTCCGGACTGCCCGTACTAAGAGCGTTTGGTTTTTCGTCTTTTCCCGGACTCTCTGTCATCGCACTTTCAAATTCGAACTTCGAAGAACGCGTGCCACAAATTCACCTCTATTAAACGGCTCATTATCCCGCGAGTGAGTGATTTAAGCGCGTGGTGCTCTTTACTATCATTGCCGACTGAATTCGAAATATTACGATCAGGGCTGTAGCCGAGAGTGCGCTTTAGTGCCACGGATGCCTCACCACTAGGGTGCGTCAGAATTCCGTCAGTACAAGGGCTAAAGCCCTCACGGACATTCACGTGCCCCCGTCGATTCAAAACACACCACTTAACAACGAAAAAACAACTACTTTACCTTATATACCACTGATTACTCATAACTATTCATAACCATTCGTAATTCGATTAAATTTTTATCGCATCGCCTTCTAATTATCACCCTACATTCTATTTTATTCCATAATACGAAACACTTGTATTTACAAGAAAATAAACTCAATTTAAATTTGAATCATCCAGTTTTCCCGCCATTCATAAGGTATGCAACACAAAGTACGCATGTTCAAGTTTAATGCTTCAACCCCTACGTAGATGGCACCACATCAAAATAAGCTAACCCAAAATACTGGTCAATAGATTAATTTAATAGTACAGTTACCTACTTTACCTGCTTAATCAATACAATCTCCATGTGTACCCCTAAGAGTCATGCAGCCCAAATTACATCGAATTAAGTTTAATACTTTACTTCATTCATAGATGGCAGTTGATTAATAAATTTTTCAATCAATCAATCACTGTTTACTGATGAATTTTGCCTCTTCTATACTGAATGTTCTACTACTAGAATACATTTTTTTTATTATTGCTCTTCAATTTATTTCATTAGGCAACTTAATATACGATGATCGGTTTAGAACGCTGTGCGCCATCTTCCATATAATGCCCAAAGCTTTTTTTCGAACGATTCTGTTTGCCAACTCCAACAACCTTACAACTCAAAAGGATTCTAAAATTGAGGTAAAGCCAGGAATAGAAAATAATGAACTATTTAAAATGAAGATAAATAATTTTTCTGAAGTAAAGATAAGCTCTGTGTATTAACAGTATTAAAGCCAATTTTCATTATGATCGCGGAGAACAAACCGACGAACGGTTAAAATAACCGCAAAAATAACGGCTAAAAGTAACGGTAGAAACTGAACGGATAAAAATAACGCCGAGAAATAACGACCAAAAATAACGGTTAAAAGTAACGGTGAAAATGAACGGTTAGAATGAGCGGTGAAAAGGAACGGTTAAAAGGAACGGTTAAAAAGGAACTGTTAAAAAGGAACTGTTAAAAAAGAACGGTTAAAAATGAACGATATATTTTATTGCATTTTTAATTCCTTGTTGACTTTATTGCAAAAAATGGCAAATGTAGAAGTCAGTAATGCAAGTGCAGTCTTAAAATTCGTTACAGCAAAAATGTGTCAAGTAAAAGTTATAGTACATAAAAGTTATAGCACTTTTTAATTCCTTGTCGAATTCGTTGTCGATTTTATTCAATATATATTCGACCAAAGTCGCACCGTTTAGGAGTGATTTGGCATTTTTTACAAGAAATTACATAATAATGTGGGCCCAGCTCTTTTACAATTCATTTCAGTGACAAATGTTATACATAATGTTAATATAACATACCATTAATTTTACGGCGTGTCCCATTTCTCCCAAAGGCTATGCAACTTCAGTTTTTTAAAATGGATTTCTGTATACTATGACCATCCTAACTTTTTTAATTAAATTTTAAGAACAATAAAAAGAACGGTTAAAATGAACGGCAAAATGAAGGGTTAAAAATATACGGCCAAAAATTACGGTTAAAAATGAACGGTTGAAAATGTACGATTAAAATGAACGGGTAAAAAGTACGGTTAAAAATGAACGGTTGAAAATGTACGATTAAAATGAACGGGTAAAAACAATGGTAAAAAATTACGGTTAAACGTAACGGTTAAAAATGACGAGCAAAAATGAATGGTTAACTGAACGGTGTAAATGAACGGTTAAAATTCCTAGTAAAGCATGAACGGATAAAAATGACGGTAAAAAATAACGGGTAAAAATAACGGTTAAACATAATGCTAAAAAATAACGGTTAATGATAATGGCCAAAATAACCGCGAAATAGAACGGTTAATTTTAACCACCTTTGAGGTGATTTAACCACAAAAAATAACGGCTAAAAGTTATTGTTAAAAATAACGGCTAAAAGTAACTGTTAAAAATAACGGTAAAGAATAACAGTTAAAGTAACGGTAAAAATAACTACTAAAGGTAACTGTTAAAATCAACAGTAAAGAATAAACGGTGAAAAGAAACGATTAAAGTGCATGGGAAAAGAACGATTAAAAAGGACGGTAAACAGGACGGTTAAAAATCACGGTTAAAACGTATGGTTAAAATGAATGGTTAAAATGCATGGGACAAGAACGATTAAAAAGAACGGTAAACAGGAGGGTTAAAAGGAACGGTTAAAAATGAACGGTTAAAATGAACGGTTAAAAGGACCGGTTAAAATGAACGGTTAAAAAGAACGGTTAACCTATTTTATTTCAAGTTAATTCCATGTTGACTTTATTGCAAAAAATGGCAAATGTAGAAGTCAGTAATGCAAGTGCAGTCTTAAAATTCGTTACAGCAAAAATGTGTCAAGTAAAAGTTATAGTACATAAAAGTTATAGCACT